>JASANE010018793.1:0-59910 GCA_030248225.1 Trileptium ribeirensis
AAGACAATTTCTCGCTGCTTGAGCTAACATGCTTGTCCGCTATTGTCTCAATGTTTTATATGCTGTTATTTTTGTTCCAGCCACGAAGCTATGACTGACCTCACTTACTTGCTAGGGCGTCTGATTGACGGTAAAGGCAATATCCTAGTACCTGGACTTATGGACTCCGTTGCGCCGCTGACAGACGCTGAGAAATCACTGTATGAAACGATTGATTTTGACCAAGTGAGTGAAACGCATTAGTGCAGCGTTGGAATAACGATTTTAGGTTTTTAAAGACTTTTTCAAAACGTGTTGAATCATCATTTTAGATTGTTAATGTAATTGCAATCCATAAAGTTATACATATAAATTACCGTTGCTCTTAGAAAATAGCAATAACAATATATTAGTCACTAATGTCTTGGGTCCTCTAATGCAGGTGAATATGCTTTTTGTAGCATATACCGTAATATTTCCTATTTCGCGTCCATATCGCTGGTGACTGCGTAGTTTGAAAGTGGATGATTTAAGCTTAGATATGGTATTCTATGATTTAGCCGTCTGCAAGAAACGATTCGTGTATCCAACATTCATAACTAAAATGTTTTGGCATAACAATATCGTGAGGGTGGAAAGTTGTAGGCTGTAGTTTATAGCATGTTCGGTCTTAGTTTGAATTTTCGTTCCCTGGGTTACACTTGGTGTAAATCGTTTCCATACTTTTTGAAACTTTTGAAACATGCTCTAAGCGTGTTGGAAAGCTGTTCTGCTCGGCGTTTTATTCGTTTTGTACATTCGTTAGTTAACGTTTGTAGCCTGTAGCAAATGATGGATTACGTAAAAACATCGTGAAATGCTACTATTTCTGTCAAAATACCCAGCGTTAGAAATGGTGATAATCCGGAATTGGTTTTTAGGGGTTATAGTTGGGTTAAAAATTAGCCGATAATTTAAAATCTTATCACGGTAGGATACGTCCGCTTACGAGAATGTTTTTCAATGTATTAAGCTGATGCAATACGCGTCTACACAGCAGCGTGCTGCTTGTGTCATTGAATCAAGTGTGTCACAGGAAGAATTATTGTAAATAGACAATAAAGCAGTAATATACTTTTTAAAAAATGTGGAAACGATTTTATAAGTATTACCTACATAAGTTTTAAACTCTACTAAATCAGATACTGATGATATACAGAGGGTACCTGGTGTCGTTAATTTACAACAGAAATCATCGTAAAGTCACGAACCTTCAAACAATTGATCCCCGATATTTTGATCGTTACTGCCTGGGTGCAATTGGGTTGAAATCGACGACGTACAACGGAATGTGTAATTATTGAACCTGTAGCAATTGCGGTATACATGGCTTGTGAGAACCTTCTGCTTCGAACACTTACACTTGCTACCTCAAGACAGATAGTACAACATAGTCGAAAATAAAAATATTTCACTGTACATATACTTATCTTGACACAGCAAATTATTTTATAGATTTATGTTGAACATTGTTCGCGTCTATATTTTATCCAGTTTGCAAACAAATTGTAACACAGAAGCAACGGCGAATATAACTGAATGAACATCGAATCAAGCTTCAAATGAAACAGCGTTATTTTAATTATCAAGTATCGTAATTCGTTTGGATTTGACATATTTTGATTAAAACTTATAACCACTTAGTGGTTTATCTTATTATAGGCCGACTATAGTAACGATATCGGTTGTCAGAAGTTGTGCAAAGACTCAAAGGCTGAAATTTTGATGGCACGTTGGCGCTATCCGTCGCTGTCTGTTCATGGTAACTATATATTTTTAGGGGTATCATGATGCTGTTGAAAGACATAGAATATCATTTGATGTCGCTAATCAACGTAGCATGTTGCGTTTCCAGTAGTCAAACATGGTCCTGTAGGCCAAGATCCCACCTGTCAAATTAGCATCTTGCGATCGTGCTAAGAACTTTTGTTTATAATTACAATTGGACATCAAATTTATCAACACTGGTAAATTAGATATTACAATCTAAATGGCGGCGTATCGTAGTTTTAAAGCTCCAATACTGCGATACTGCAATGCTAACAATAATGTGTGCAGTTAGGATAGGAAGAGAAAGTACTTCCATTGGCTATGAATATCAGTGCTTTATAAAACTGAAAATGAATCCGCCTATGAATATATGCGCTTATAGGATTGCGGTACCGGTCCCAAACCAAAGGAAATTCCAAACATTAATTTGGATTAGGAGTAAATAATCGGTCGTAAAATTTCACGAACTACTCTGTCTATGGGGGCCCAAAATTTGCTTTCTCGTCCCTTGTCCTAGTCCTGGATCAGCAAAAGCGTTGGTTTCCCCGTTGTCTGGTTTTTCCAGACCTTATAATTCCTTTAATTGCTTTTTTCCAGACGTTATAATCTCTTTAATTGCTTTTTTCCAAATTTACGTAATTTATTAATGGATAATAATAATTAAACGTAATAAATTATTTTTTTCTTTAATTAAAATATTGACAGTACTAATTGATCAATAAATTTATTAGTAATAATTTTAATAAGTAATATATTTATACAAAGTACACCTCAAATATCTTATATTTAAAATATTTGTATATATAGTAACTAGTAGCTATATTAATTTTATAATTAAATTATTACATAATGTTTCCATAATAAATATATGAATAATCACATATTAGTATTAAACTTATGTATATATAATACGAATTAATAGTTACTTAGTAAATATATTAACCCTCCCAGGACTGAGCTTTTTGTACTACTCCAAAGACTGTGTGGGTGGGGGCCTCCAAGGCCCCAGCAGTAATTTTACTTGTTACCTTGCAAGTGCGTCTTATCTCACGATTATTAATTTTTACACCCTCAGAGATGTCCTGAAATATATGTGAACTAACTAGATAACCCATTAGCATATAAATGCACGATTCACATACAGGAACCAAATCAGCTGTACCAAAATAAAGTAACTTTCCAAACCACAGGCCTGAAAGAAAATAGTTACAGTAATAGTAATAGAAAATCGTAATAATTCATCAGCTAATCTTCAAAATTCAATTTCTAGTAACTCATGCCAAAATTTTAATATATGTGCGTTTGTGCGCAATGAGAGAAGTGCAGAGCTTAGACGGAGCATATTCAGAGCAAAGCATCAAACATAGTTACATTATGCTTCTACTGATATATGGCACATTTGTTAAGCTGTAGTCTCGTTTACCATGCATGAATAGAAAGCTGCACAAAAATAACTGAACCTGTCGCGTAATGTTTTTACTAAAATCCATGCGACACCAATTGTAAGTGCAACACTTGCATTACAATGCCACTTTCCGTAAGCAAGCGTTTTTCAAGAAAACATTTATCAGATAAAAATACAATCTAGTGCTACCGTGTATACACAGTCACATACCTTCTGGACGGTCCGCTCGCGCCACGCGCTGATCGGCCACGTCGATATTGAAACTTTTCATCGCCATCACGGTGGGTTGATGCAAACCGTTTGGATATTTTGCACGCATTTCGATCAGTGGAGAACGAGACTTTCTCCAGTTGCTTTTAGAAATTCGAAACGTGCCATGGACTTGGCCTTGCACCGATTTGGCTGTTCTTCGTGGCGTTCGCTGAAGAGGACGGAGGCATTAACACAAGCGATATCCAGGAAGACACAAAATATTGCGACGGGCCTACGGCGGGATCGCCTGTAGCAAGTGTAGTTACGAACTTTCTGGTCCAGCGAGTCTACCCCTGATTTTGTGGAGTTGTAGTACAAGATTGCCTCCGGTTTTCTATCATTAGCTTCGTCGGCGGTATGATGTAGTGTTGATAAAATGAGGACCGTATTGGTGCGTCTAGCTTTATGCAATACCAGCGTGACCTTATCCAGGAAAGCGTACTTTATCGAATCGACTTCGTGTTTTTGTTGCCTGGCTGATGCTTGTAGTAACGCAGATGGCAAATCGCGGCGGTTAGACATGATGGTTCCAACGTACGTGGGCCTCTTTGATAGCAGAAACTGGACCATTTTTACACTAGAGAAGAACCTATCAGCGGTTATATTCCTTCCGGATCCATAGAGCGGCTTTACAAGGTTGGACACAACGTCGTAGCGAGGCCGTGAGGGGTGGCTAGGTCGGAGCCGCTTAAGTAGGTTCGAGATTGTAGCAGTAGTACGAATGAGCGTCAGCATCGACCCAGATTTTTATTCCAAATTTTATAGGGTTCTTTGGCATAAATTGAAGAAATCCGCGAAATTTTACCAATTGTTCATCAACTGTAATACACTCTCCTGGATTGTATAGTTTGAAACAGTTATCGGAAAAAATGTTGAATAGGTCTCGCATGGGGGCAAATTTGTCTGTTTTTCGCTGCTCTTGTCGTGTTTCCGCGTCATCAAAACGAAGAAAACGCGTAAGAAGTTTGAACCGGTCTTTCGACATTGTTGCCCTAAAATGGGGGATCTGCGTAAGTTTCCAAAGTCGACGGATAGGGTGTTTTGTAAGCTTGTAATGCCCCTTGTAGCAGGAGAAGACCAATGAATGCTTCGACTTCCTCGCGCAAGACCGGATCGTTTGTACCAAAGCGACCAACATGATTACTTTCCGGATTGTCGATGCAAAACTGGCGATACTTTTGATTTGTGTAAGCTAAGATAGTTTCAGTCATCACCGGTGGAAAGCAAACATCAAAGGCTTTACGTGGCTCATCAAGAGTCTTCGGAACTAGGGGCGTTGGGCCACGTTTTTTACGAATAATGTTCTCAGCTGATGTCTGACCACGTTGCGTTGGGGGACAGCAAGCCCAGACCACTCCATGAGTTTTGGTTGGATATCCCTGGTCGCCGCCTGCGTCAATATAGTGAGGGGGCTCATCATCGTCGTCGTCGTTTTCGCCAGATTGGGACCTCGGCTGATATTCATCACTGTCACTTTCCCTATGTTCCATCAATCTATCATCAGCGATTATGTCTGTGTCAATATCGGAGGCGTCGTCGTCGGCATCGTCGGATAAATCAGTATCGGCATCATTCAAGACCAATTTTACTGCCTGTTCTAGAGTATAACGTCGTCCTGCCATATTACTGTATTTTACAAGTGAATGTGTAAAAGCTGAAACAAAATACGGATATATTAGGGCTTCACAGGCCCCCCTCAGTCCTCAAAGGTAGCTAAAAGTATTAGTTTAGAAATGAATTTTTTGACACTTTCCAGGACTGAGGGGGGCCTGCGAAGCCACAAGGCCATTAAGATGGTCAAGCACATATATTTTTTCACTGGCTTCCTGGATGCCATAAACGACATTCGTATAATCTCACCGAGTCTTACCCAAAAATTCCCAAGAATGACTGAACGCCAGTAAAGAAAGTCTCTCTGGGGTTTGCAAGACCCACCCTCAGTCATGGAAGGGTTAATGTTACTTTTATATAAAATAGTACTTTATTATTCTCCCTAACTTACATATTTAAATGCTTACATAGATATATACTTACATATACATATACCTTATTCATCTACACACATCTATGTGCCTACATAAAGGGTGGGTGTCACGGTACCATGTAAAAAAACAAGACGGTGTCGTCTTCCGAAAAACAAATAAACGAGAGTGGGACACGAGAAAGGGAACTCCAATTGCTTAACTGGTATTCAGTCGAAGCGTAGGCATCGGATTCGGACTCGTTTCCCTGAACCAGCCGTTTTTATACCCAATACCACTAGGATGAAACAAAGAATTGGGAACTGGATTTTCGGGCAAGCCCATCTAGGTTTACGGTAGGAAAACAGGAAGTTTTAGAGGCCTCAAATGCGTTGGGGATTAAAGCCTGAGATAACGGGATCATTACTATTATTTCTACTAAAATTATTGTAATTTTTGACAATAATCTTTTTACTAAGATTGTTAAAATTATTGATTCATTCTAAATCACCTCAATTCCCTAATTTTGAGTCAAGGTTCGGTTATTGAAACGGAGCTACCGGAGTTTCCGCGCAGGGCGCTAGGCAAACAAATCGTGAATATTTGAAAAGGTATGTCAAACATTGTTTAACCCCTTGATGCTGGTTCCAGCAAATAAAGTGGAAGGGTCCAGGTTTTTTAACGTTCCCAGGTTCTCCCAATTGAATTCTGGATAAATTTTAGCATCCCTAGTTCATTCCTCCAGGTCCTTCCAGACACTTTTCTGCGCCACTAAAAATTACCAAATTTTTGTCTGATGCATTAAAAATATGAGATTTTCTTATCTTGACTAAAAATTCCCATATTTTCTCATGCTGGGCTAAAAATCACTAAAATTTCTCCTTTTTAAGTAAGAACAGTTTACGATCAATTGCTGCATTAAATATTTTTGACGTTTGCTGACGGTTTACCGTACTTTATGGTCAGCCCAGTTCAACTGAGGCACCCCAGATAAACTGGGGCAATCCCATATGTTTTTGTTTCCCGCAGTTCTGGACTCAGAGACTTCCCAGTATAAGTTTGGTAGTTTGGAGAAGTCTATATGTTAGGATTATAATGTTAATTAAATATTTGAAAGGTGTTAATTCAATGTGTGACGTTGCTGCTGTTCCTGAATTTGCACAGCAATGGTCAACAATAATGGCATTCCTGGTGGATTTATTTTTGTTTAGTACTGGTTTAGCAATGGTAGGATCACGTAATCAGGCCTGACCCTGTGTTCGGTACAGGAAAAAGTCTAAATAACAATAATATTCGAAAAAATTTGATACTTGTCAAATAGTGGTGTAATTTAAAAATGTTCGTTATTGAGTTTTTGAGTGATGGACGCATAAATCAACTTTGGCTGGGCGGAATCACTGGCGCGATTATTCATTTCTATGCCCTTTATTTATGCGCCATGCCCGATTGCAACATCTTCCCCACGAAGAAGCTTTCTGAGCGGGTTGGATTGAGAAAAGGCGCGAAACATCACAAATCGAAATGAGGCCCTTTAATTTTTACAGCAAATATGGCTTCATAACACTGTATATAGTACTCTGCTACGTGGGTCTTTAAGGATGTGGTGTTTTGGTCAAACGAGGTTTTAAAGGGGAACATGACACACAAGATATACGAAAAGGACAATACCTCCGCAACCGCTCGAGCTATATTTTATTTTTGGTCTCATTTTGTGGAGCAGTTCATCCTTTAGGGGTCATTTCACGAAACCATGTACTTTTGAAACACCATTTTTTGAAGCCAAAATGAAACGTTTTCGAATGTACAGTGTCTACACCCCTTCCGATGTAAAAAACCCTGAATTTTTCGAATATCGAGGTCTCTATGCAAAACGAGCTACCTGAAACCTGCTACAGGGGTTGGAAAGGGCCCCCTGGGGGTCAAATTTTAATCCGAAATAAGTCGTTATTCTGTAGGTTGACGGTGTGACACGCGAACCATGGTCTGTTTTTATGCAAGTCGGACCAAAATGGTCCTCGTCAAGCCATTTGGAGCACTTGCGACCTAAAATTGATGCTGCTAGGGCATTCTTGGGGTTAAAAATCGACCAATTTAGAACAAGCCTGTCGCAGGAGTTTTTCTAGCGCAACGGAGAGAGCACCTACAGATACCATTTTATGCTCACAAACCATCCATGAGCGCGGGACGTCTGAGAAAAAATTTGAGGCAGATCCTTAGGCCTTGTAAAAAATGGCACCCCGATATGTTGAGTCGGGGGGCGGGCTACACCTCAGGTCGGGGGGGGCTACAGCTTCCTACAACATGCAACGCGCCAAACTTTAGCTACTTCTATACATTCTAGATGTAAGCTGGTGTAACACAAATACAATTGATCTATGACTAGCTTACATTTAAGTGATGATACCAAGGACAATGCGTGTAATAGATGTGCGGGCAGGCAGAAGGGTTCCCTAGCTGCCCAGTTAACAGCACGGCCCCATATCATAGTGCAATAATGATGAACTTATATACTAATATGATCCTTGCGACCTTCGATTACTTTTATTATACATGCGGTCGGGGGGGGCTACACGCCAGGTCGGGGGGGGGCTACGTTTTCACTAAAAAATTTTAATAGATGGGTCGATTCTAGTGGGGCTTTACTATGTTTATATCCGGCCTATTGTAAGACTGTATGCTAAATTTGGCTTTTTTAAATTTAAGTTTGGTCAGGTCGGGGGCGGGGCTACATTTTGCATACCCCATTTTTGCATTTTATGACCTTCGACCTCATAATGAAATAACACATGGACAGACGCTGATATTCTTTTTTTTTCAATAACACCTGTACTGATTGCGATTACCGTTATATAGCATTTTTGGCGCTAGTGCACTTTGACGTTATTTACCAGCGTCTGAAAGCTGTCAGATTTGACCTTGGTCGGGGGGCTACATGTCACGAAAAAAATTTCGGAAGCTTGACGTCAGCTTCAGTGTCGATGCTTACTCCCAAGTTTTTCCAGAAAAGTTAGCAAATACCAATGGATCACAGTGAAATGAAAAACACACATATGTATCACGTGCTAGCGATACGGCGAACGTTTATATTGGGACATGTGTTTTTGGCTTCATTTGACCAACCCGGGTTGAGGGCCTCTGGCTCCTGCTATGTTTGGGGTACAGAGGTCCACCATACCTCGTTATGATCGTCGGATATGCTATTACTACATCTCACAGCGACATTAAATTTCCTTACAAAAGACTGGTGGTATGGGCCAAAAAGTGCCGATGTAGCCCCCCCACTAAAATGACATGGTTTCGTGAAATGACCCTTAGGGATCTTCACAAACTGTGCGGCTATTGTTACGCTGCAGGGTTAGGCCAAAATGGCTTTTGTATGGGCCTATGAGACCCAAAATACACGAAAGCAGCAATTATCTCCGTAACCGCTCTTGCTATACCGTGTTATTGGTATCATTTTGTAGAGACATTTTTGATTATAGAGAAATAGTATATATACGTAAATTGTGTGTTATTATTGAAACTGTGCCAGCGGAGTTTCCACTGAGTGTGCTGGGCGGAAAAATTGTGAAAATTTCGTTTGTTGTCTGTCGATGCCATTCATAACTCGTTTTGGGATGGACGGATTTCTTAAATTTTTCGTTCGGTAGCAAAAGTGAAGATGATGTTGCCTTTAGTTGAACGCTAATAGCTCCGATTCCATCTTCTGACTCGAAATGGCAAAAAAACAAGGTTTTAAATGTTCTTTGCAAAATCGTTCGCAGCCCATATCTCGCGGTACAGGCTTCGCATCGAAAAATGGATCAGCTCATCGAGATCTACATCTTCGCTGACTACGAATTTTTGTCCGAGCATTTTTTGCGAATGGTTCATCTACCCTTTGCCAGGAATAGCGATTTTTCATATTTTGCCGTTTTATTGCTTGTTTTACCTTACAATGAATGAAAATTAGGTTATGAGGCACGCTTAATACGATGGTCTGCTATCTAGAGCCCGACATGGCCATATTATACCTTCTCATGCAATTTCAAGGGCTTTACGGTCGACGAACCCGATTTCCAAAATGTGCGTTTCCATTTGTCTGATTATTTGTATTCCGCGCAGGGCATCAAGAATGGCCTATATATAGCTATTTTTGAAGGCTGAATTAATGATTCGGTTGTCTTGATTCCAGCGTGCATATTTCAAGCCTTTTAATGGGTTTAGTGTCAATAAAACCTATTTCTACAATATAGTCTGTCTTCTATTATTTGGTTACGTATTTTGTACAGGTCACCAAGAATTGCGTATATAGGTTTTCCGGTATGCTGAATACGATGGCTTAATTATCTAAAGTCCAGCATGTGTATCTTATGCCGTTTCAGATATTTTCATTGGGATTAGGATCAATGAATCCGATTTTCAGAAAATAGTATGTGTTCAGTAGTTTGTTATATGGCATCAAAAATAGTTTATATATAGGTCTTTTAGTATGCTGAATGCAATGATTTGGTTATATGGAGTCCAGCGTGCATATTTGAGGTTTCAATGGGTTTACTGTCAATGAACCCGATTTCCAGATTATAGCCTGTATTCAGCTGTTTGGTGACATATTGCGTACAGGTCACCGAGAATTGTCTTTATAGGTTTATCGGTAGGCTGAATACGATGGTTTGGTTATTTTCGATGGGTTTAGGATCGATGAGGCTTTAAAATTTTCAATGGATTCAGGCTTCACGAGGGTTTGGTTTATACATCAAACACAGCCTGTTGCAGGTAATTAACCAGAACGATAATTTTAAAATGAAACCACGGTCGCTCCATTTCACCCTCGCTTGCGAGTTACAATTTCTCAACAAATTCGTGGGTCTTGATTGAATTTGATAGGAAAGACCGAAAAGTTCTATGCCGGAAAATTCCGACCCTTACCTAAAAATTGTCAGCCGTTCTGGCATTTTGGCCCGGAACGGCGAAAACCTTAATTCCCGAAACTCGGAATTTTTATTTTGCAATGCTTTTATAAATTTTGTTTATTCAATGTTTTTAGTGCCTTGTGTTATAGATCAGATTGTAGATATGATAATTTACGAGCTTTACTTTAAATTTTCCTGATTTACCAAACCTTGTTCTTCGCTGCAACAGAATCATAATAGCAACAGAATCATAATTTTGATTAATGTTATCTGTGAAATGACGCGAAATCAGTATTATTACATAACTTATAATACCGTGAACGACACAACAACGAAGCTGCAAGAACATGCGACTACGATTATTAAAGGTTATAATCATATATGGCACGGATGGCAGTATAATAGTACAGATGGCAGAATAGTAGCATAATGTTATAATAGTCAGATGGTTATACAGTAAAGGTGCGATGATCAACATGACACTTTAACGCAATAAAAGTCTTGCATTTTAAATAATCGAACACATACTCACGCACAGTGCCGAGATTTTAAATTTTTGCTAAGGTTGCTACTTCTGCTCAACTGCGAACAATTCCGTAATTTAGATTTATTAAACTTCACTACGCCGTAGTAAAAAAATTAATCAACCTCGTAATGATTCAGAATGGATCTATTACACATTTAAACAGTTTCGTACACAGGCTCAAGCAGCGTACAAGCAGTTTCTGAATAAGTTTTCATAGTTTACAATTTAAAGAATATCATACAGTGCACATATGCAGTCTTAGAATTTTAATAATTATATTAAATTTATGCTTTAGTTGTTATAGTTGAACAGAGCTTCATTTTATTACAACACCGTACAAACAGTATTAAATCCCTAGTAGTTACAATAAGAGTATCATGAGCACCAGGGACATGTGGTATCAGAATTTAACTGTACTATTTATTGTATTATTTTATGAGTGTCGACTGTTAAAATTATGCAAGCAAAGGTTTCTAAATCTTTTGAAATGCCGGGGTGAACGGGTAAGTGGTGGTCGGGGCGACCCAGGTCTGATTCTGTTCCTTCCTCCCCGCCCGGCCTCGAAACCTCGAAACCCAAGTAGTATATAAGATCATTATTCATTTTCATCACATACACATGAATATCAACTAAAACAAAAAGTTGGGAGAACAGACTGATTGATAAGTTTATTTACAGGAATCGAGGGTGCATTTAGTGATTCTGGGGCGAAAACTGTGATTCCGAAGCGAGTGATCGGAAAGTTCTCAATTCGAATTGTGCCGAATCAACAGCCTGAAGAAGTTAACGCATTGGTTCTTAAATATTTGAATGATCTGCATGCAACGAGTGGGTCACCCAATCAGCTCAAGTAGGCTCTTTTGTACATTAACAAATAATACGAAAATGCAATAATCATCGCTGAATGAAATCACTATAACGTGCATCATTCAGTCGGATATACTTGCAAAAAACAAATTTAATCTTAATTTTCGTTAAACATTGTTTTGATGTTCCCATCTTGATAATGTTTTAATTGTTGTTCAGAAACTCTAGGTCACCGTATTAACGATTTATTCGTACGCTGTAGCTGAATTGCTTTGAAGTGTTTGATAAAAATGTGAGGTACCCGAACCTGTTTTGGGAGATGCATAAAGTTTTATACAATATGCTTGCTTCTTTTTATTTTTGTTACTTCAAAGTGTTTATATAACGTAAAACATTTGTTGTTGCTGGATGCCTGGCAATAGCTGAAATACGATGTTACTCGTCCGTATTGCATAATAGTTAACTATTTTTCGCTCGGAAAAACCTCATTTTACTTCCAAAATTTGTAAATATTGTAAAAACGATGCTAATGTACACATACCAAGTAAACAGCGTCATAATACGCTCTTTCATTGTTCTAAAGCGTTAACACAATTTCTCAGGAACAAAATAATTGATTTCTATAGCATTAAATTCACGCCAGTGACATTTTTACAAAACAGATTGTCTTTGCGCCTGGCGTGCTGTTACGTTGATTTCACTAAAATTCCCTCGGCTTAAGATCTGTATTATTGAAACACGTTTTATTGATATGTGGAATAGTTTTTGATTCGGTTTTGCAGAGTAACTCCTTGCCACAGCGGAAAGCCTTGGGTTGCTGACTTTCAACATCCTCACTACATGGCCGGTCGACGAGCGATCAAGAGAGGTACTAATTAAGCTAATTAGTAATAAGTTTAATGTACTGGTAACTCGATAGCGGCTGTGGCTCGTTTGTGCTCAGTGAGTATTTCGTGGTTATAAGCCTCATTCAAGGACCCAGAAAGGCAATGATACAGCAACAATAATTTAAGACCAGCTTTGTCTTGGGGAAAGTTAGACCCACGACAGTTTTGTATGGAATAGGATTAGGTCGGACTACCAGTTTTGTGGGTGGGTTGAATGTTGTTGTTGTAGCCACAGTGGATCGAACACCGTTGCTTGTGATCTTGTAAACCACTTCGATGGCTTCCAGAAATCCAGAATAATTAGGGTGGTGGGTTTGACAATATTCGAAAAGATGGGCGATGTCATGGGCCCTGTGTGACAGTCTGGACAGGCATTGGGTATTGAACTGCCAATGCGATGTCAATAAGAGTATGCTGCGAGCTTCTCTGCTAAGTTAATTTCCTGCCTTGTCTATCTCTAGTGGAATCTTGTTCAAAATCTTATCGGGTTGATAATGTTTAATTTCTTGTTTAGCGACGATTGTGTGGAGTTCATTTACCCTTTTTTGTACTGTTGATCGTTGGTTGATAATAGCTCCGCAGGTCTTCGCTTCGCTGTCGTGAACTCGAAAATTACTTTTCAGGTACGGGGTGTGTGCGCCCTGGAAAATTCTGGAATGTAGTGAGGCCGTAGTGCAAATCCAGGAAATTCGGTCCAGGGGTCCTGGAAACTGGTTGACCTCTGTGGCCAAATATTACGACTACACGTCAACTTTTTGTCAAATTTACAAAAATTTATTTTTTCGTGAGAAGCAAACTGCGTTAACGTCTAAATAATTCAAAGATAGTCGCGACATCGTAAATGCGTAAACGTTTCAGAGATGTAACCGTCCCACCATTTTGTGACTCGAATATACAGTCATGGCAGTGACCCATTGATTAAAATCATTGCAGTGACTCAGTAACCCGGCTGCTATAACAGCGATCAAGCTGAAGCCACTTCTTCGCAAACTGCTATTACTAAAGTTTACACCGGAAGAGGGTTCCGTGTTAACTGAAATGTTACTTGACCGCATTTAATGTCTAAAAGTTGCGTATACTAAGATTCTGGAACGAGCTAGTCCATAGTATTCAATGAAATCTTTATAATATACTACATGTATAATATATTAGGAATGTCGTGCATTTAAAGCGCGCAGTTTTTACAAATTAATTATTCATATTGCTTGCAGTTAATCATTATCATCAATTTATATTTTAATTAGTTAAAAATATAGTATTTTTGGATAGGAAACATTATGGTTATATTTTCATAGCCTAAAACTCCAAAAATTGCTTGTTTCAAATTCGGCATAAACTTAGATTTAATTTTGAGGTTAAGGTTTTTAATGTTATCTTTCGAACTGCGAATTTTGTTACTTTAAACTATAATGTGCGTTTATTTTATATTTTAATCTTATCTTTATTTCTTTTTCATACTTGCAGTTCGATAAAACAATGCTGTACTGTGCGTATTTTGCATACTTTAAGTATTAATAGAACTACTATTTAAGTGTTTGGAAAAGAGCCAGATTTGACTCGGGAAGGTGGTAGTATTCCTGTTACTCTTACGCTTCAAGAAATTACTGGTAAAAACGTTATGTTGCTTCCGATGGGCGCGTGTGATGATATGGCACATTCTCAAAATGAAAAATTCAATCGTTACAACTATATAATGGGGGTAAGTTTTGATAGATTTGATCTTATTATGGGCACTAATCATAAATACTGAAGACTAAATTGAATCATCAAGCAATCAGGTTACACCTTGTTACCGATATCTTGGTAATATGCTTGCCCGGCGGCCAATTGAAACGCATTTTAAGCAGTTGGCTAAGCAATAATAATTAAGCATCCACTGACGGGCACCGTAGTGAGTGATATAGAAAACATGATATACGTTACGTTTCTTCTCATTAAGATGACTGTGCGCAGCAGAACGAGGATTACTTATAGGTCGAATCTTGGTTCTAGAATTTGATAGCGATAGCTAAAATTTTATTAGATGACTTTTCACAAGAGCGTTCTCATTGCATAAAAATATGTACTTAACTTACGACCAGCAAAATTTTGACCCAACCAGGTTCAGAGCATTTATCGTCTTATTTTGAGCAAAAGAATTCGTGCTCGGGGACGTTCTTTTGCCATTTGACTCTCAAATGCGTAGCGCACGCTTGTTAAAAATTGTTTAAGAAATATATATTGTCTGGTACACTGAAAAAAGTCTAAATTTAAAGCACCGCGAGATATTCTTTTTGAAATTCCAAGAACTATTTTATGAATTTCAAAGATAATTCTTAATGAAATAATTCTGTGAAATTTCGAGGAATATTTGTTTGAACTTTAAAAGAATATCTGTAGTAGCAAAAATCAAAGAAACGTCTTTTACAATTCATGGAAAGTTTCTTGACTGTAGTGTGTGACTTTGATATTTTTTTTGCTGTAAATTTTATAATATAAAAATAAGAAGTTGCTTTGGTCTGATGTCACAAATTAGCGTTGCTAGAATGGAAATTTTACTTTGTCCAAATAGTGCGTTAGCTCGGCTTAGAGTAAAAAGTACGCAAGTGCCTTTTTTCGAAAATTACAATGTTTTGATACAACTCGTCACGTTGCGTTCAACGAATAAGGGCGTAAGCGCCTGTTGCCAAACAGCATTTACCTTAAATATGTTACGCCTTTATTATGTCAACACCACGGTTTCGTGCAGTAAGGGCGTAAGCGGACGGTTAGATCCATATAACACAATAGTATTTTAATGTATTACCGAAATGGACCGTTTGTCTAGGAATGGGGTAAAGCCTATATGTTAATATACATCGTAACTGTAAATTAAAAGTAGGTAACTGTCATTTATTACTTTTTAACTGCATCCCAGACGAAAGTCAGTTAGAAAATCTGTAGTTCCGTATAATAAGAAAACAACTCAGTAAACACTTTAGATCTTATGCGCGAGTGAACTTAAAATTGTCCCACCAACCATCCTATTTTATACTTTGCATAAAAATTGTTCGGAACTCTTTTTTGTCTAATTGAAATTCGGCGCAGAACTGTTCGACAACACAGTGCTCTGCCATTGAAATCTAGCTCTTTTGGTTTCACGAAAATTCGAGTAAAATTAACATTTTTGGGAGCGAAACTTTGTCAAATTTGAATTAAACGAGTTTTGTTCAAGAGAACGAAGAGCTTAACTATAGGATCTGTTTGGTTGTGAAGTCATTATTGCATTAAATTTATTCTTGAACACTGTATAAACCTTGATAGGCCTTAGGGAACCGAATCTCTGTTAATTGAAATTCGCCAATATTCTGTTCGAGCGCACGGTATAATTTCTGGAACTTTCTTAATTTTGCCCATTTTCGGTTACCGTAAAACCGATTGAATTTCAGCATTTTTCCGCGACAAGGGTTTGCTATTCGACAACGGATTTACAAAACAGGATGGTTGGCTGGGTCACCTTAAATTTAGTTGCACACTATATATTGTTTTGCAGAATCAATTTTTTATCAATTTATCTTAACTACGGAGATGGCGCTTGCGCCCGCTTTGCTCACCGTGTTCAATTTATAATCATTTTGTTTGTTATGTCGTGTGATTGGCTGCAGGCACTTATCGACGTAAGGGGTGTAACATTATCGTTAGAAATAATCATTCGACTGTGGCAGTTCGCGGCCGTCAATCACACTAAGTCAAGATAAGTTTAAGGATTTCTCGACATTTTAGCTTAGTCTGAAACATAGTATGTACAGTACGCGCCAGAAATAACCGTGGCATTATGAGCGAGCGAGCCAGGAGCGAGTGGCTCGCTCGAGATTTCGAAACTATTTAAATTAACGCCATAAAAAAATTAATTTCGAGCGAGCGGCAGTCATTTTTGTCGAGTACTGTTTGTTAAGGACGACACCATGACGTCTAACGAATCTACATTTTCAACCTTGTTGCTTATTACCACAGGATTGCACAGCACCACAGTGACAACATAATCTTTGAATGTATGTATCGCATTGACATTAAAGTTCAACTTCACCTGAAATGTATAACCATCCATTAGATTTTAATTTCTTGCTGATACTAGAGATAAATCTGTGCGCTGTTTGCATGCACTATTCTGCGAAAGCTGCATTGTGTACATTTATTTTAGATCAAACTATTGGCCGCCTATTTCTACGAGTTGTCTCAGCTTTGATCTCTTCAAACGAAGTTTAATAAAAATTATTATTTATTCTAGTGTCGATTAGGTTGCAATAAATACTTATTGCGCTATACATTGGTGAAATACGGCTACAAGTCGTCTTAGTTTTATAAAGCCCTGCTATAGACAATGTTCTTAACACTAAAAGGACTCACTCACCAATTTTAAGTGTATAGCATTTAGAGTCTACACTGCAGAATAAATAGCTTTGATGCCTTGGCAGTAAAATACGTTATTGAATCGAATTTTTTATTTCTTGGATTATACTGGCCTTATCCATACCAATGGAATAATTTCTCGGAGTGCCAGATTTTTTTTACTTATTTTTGTATTCTTACAAACAACAAATCTGAATATGGCGTCTTCTAATTATACTTGTTATCTGTTTATTGTTTTATTCCTTAAATTATTTTATGTTTTAAGTAAAAATTAATAACTCGGTCTGGCATATTGTACATGAGCGGTTGTACTTAATCCAAAATCTCTGGTCTGAATATAACATACATCGCTATTTACGATGGGCTGTGTTATCCTAGGGCGTAATGGCGATAGATGCAACCCTATCTTAAGGGTCCAACCACCTTACGCCGCATTTAACCTGCCCCAACTCTCGCTGGACGCGCTCGAATAATTTTGGGAAATTTTTTGGTAAAACTAGATAAATCGGCAAAAATAATTAAGAGCTCCAAGAATTTCGCTTGCCCCTCCCCAAACAGGTAGTGCTTAATCCCAGAATCCTTTTCCATAATCATTTTGCGGGGATCCGCTGCTGTGATATCTTTTTGAAGAATTACAATAAAGATTTTGGATTATATATACAATGTATTTGTTTGTAAATGATCTACCACTTTGTACGGTTAACATCTTAAAACTGAGTCCTTAATCTCATGTAGGCAAGTTAATCTAAATAGGCTAACTATGTAGTTTGGTGTGATCGAGATTTTCACTGGCTTGTATTGGTTCTTTTCAATTATCCTCCCAGCCCGAATTTGGTCAATTTTGAAGATACAAAACTGATCTTGGTACGAATCGATTCAGTTCGATGAGGCGGTTCCGAAAAGTTTCATGTATTTCAAAATCTATTTCTCTGAAATTTTTTTCGATTTTCCGAGGTCCTAATGGTCGACCCTTGGAAACCCAAAAATTTTCTTCGGAATATGGTCATGTTTGGTACCATTCGACTCGGCTTGATACTGGTACGTTGCTACTGGGGTGTAGCATGTTGAAATCTGCACCATCGTTAGATAGTTATGAAGGCCCAAGTATCCCTGAGGGCGGTATGTTAGAAAAACCAACAGCTTATGTTTCGTACAAGGACCTTAGGCTAATACTAAAACATAGTATATCATGAACGGCGTGCCCTGCATTTTATTTTCGCCCCTCATGGTTACTTGGGCCCTCATAACTTTCTAACAATGGTGTAGATTTCAATATACTACACCGAACTAGATTTCTCTCATCAAGAAAATTTTTGTGTTCCCAAGGGTGACCATAGGGATCTCAGAAATCGAAAAAAAATTCAGGGATATGGGTAAAATGGGTATTTTCTGAACCGCCTCATTGTGCTGAATCGGTTGATTCCAAAATCAGCTCTGTATCTTCAAAATTGACCAAATTGGGACTGGGGGATAATGGAAAAGAACCCTGGTATTACTATAACATTACGTTACGTAATGGACTCTACTACCTGTGATAGATCATGTTAGTTTTAGAGTGTGTATTTCAACTCCATGTCATGGCAAAGATTACTGGTGAGTATATATTGGACCGGTCATGTTTTTTACGTTGTCACCGTTCTTACAATTTTCGCTACCATTTGATGTGTTTGTTGCCGATGGTAAAGCAGACTTGAAAATGAAGGTCCAAAGGAAATATTTGGATTGTTTAGTTTCGTGGATAATACCGCGACGAGTAGCTCATACTATGCAACGAGTGACTTGATGTTCTTCTAGAGAAAGATACAATTCTAATTTAGTTTTGGAGTAAAGAGGGCTGATGTGCCCATATGATTGGAATAATGCAACACAGTAAAGTGATATTGCACGATTGTCAGTTTTATCTGTTAAGAGTGATTATTTGCCATTTTATCACTTCATGTTCTATGAAATTAACTTATTGTGTTATTATTTGTTCTTTTGGTTGGAAATTCGTATATATTGTTTTAGGACCATTATATTTATTAATTGAATAAACTAAATTGCTTAATGAAATTGTCGTCAATAATTATATTATTTAGAAATTGCAATCTTTTAATGCCATGTCATTCAATATTCTGGAGGATTGGGACTCCTATAAAATTGGATTACAATAAACAACAATCTCTTGATTAGGAAGCGCAATCGATTCAATATGGAATTTGTATAGTGCAACTTAAGCGTGAAATATAACGAGAGCATAGAAATGATCATGTGACGTAAATATTGTTAGAAAACCAGCACAATATTAAATTATTTAAATAATTTTTATATTAAACAATGTCAGCATTATACACATTACAACGATTTCGAAAAGGATCGAATTACTATATCAACAGCAAAGTTAATTCAAAAAAGATCTACCGAGTCTCGCTATTTTTATAGACTAAGGGTAGGAATAGAATTGTTTTACATGATAGTAAAGATATTTTAGTTGAAATACCAGAACAATATGTACAGAACAGAACACAACAAGAACAGTATAAAAGTGCCTTTTCAATAGTGGCCGCTGTGATTATGAAGCTGCTAGGCTCTTTTTAGAAAATAATTATATTAAGAAATTAAACTTTGTCGAAAAGCAATATCTCGACGATGAGATTTCTGAAAAAGAAATAAGGAAGGCAATAATATCCTTTCAAACGCAGATAACGCGGGGCACAGATGGAATTCCAGTAGATTTTTATCAGATCTACTTACCTCATGATAAGATACTTTATCATGTATATAAGTCATGTCTTGAAGCTCAAGACCTTTGTTGCAGTAAAAAATAAGGCATTATAAGCCAAATGTTCAAAAGGGGGATAAACTAGCAAATTGTCTTATGGCTATCTGGATCTGGTTTCACACCTTCGGTGCTAATTATATGTCCTAAGTACTTGAGGCTGCCCCGTCCGAAGTGACATTTCGATGGTTTGAGTTTTAAATTTGCCTTACGGAAGCGATCGAAAACACGGATCAAATCCGCCAAATGGGCCTCAAATGATGGCGAGAAAACTAGTATGTCATGGATGTATATTAAAAATTTTTCCCACTCAAGTCCCTTCAAAATCATTGACATGCAGCGTTGAATGGTTTCGGGGGATGAGTTTAGACCGAACGGTAGGACATTATACTCGTACTGTCCGTGTACCGTCACAAAACAGGTTTTATCCTTGGTTTCGGAATCTAATTCCAACTGCCAAAATCCCTTTTTAGGTCTAAACTCGACATTAATTTCGTGTTTCTGAGGCACCCTAGTATGTAATCTATGCGTGGCAGTGGCTACGCATCTTGTTCTGCTACCGTGTTGACCTTCCGAAAATCGACACAGACTCGGAGAGAGCCGTCGCTCTTTGTTAGGTACACTATTGGAGATCCCCAAGGTGAGCTCGATCGGGCTATAAGGCCTGGGTCTAACATGCTGTTGAGTTCTTCCCTAAGTGGTTCGCGTAAGGAATGCACTAGCCTATACGGTTTTGCATCCCCTGTTTCTATGCGGTGTCGGTGTTCGGTGTATGTCCTAGGTCAAAATCATGCGTGCTGAATACGTCTGAATTTTCAGCGATTGCAGTTTTCAATTGTTTTAACTGGAAGGGCGACAGTAACGTCCTCTCGAAGTCTATTTTACTCAATACTGTTTGAGCTCGGTCGTGATCAATGGAGCGTTTTCCCGCTTCGATATGTTGGATAATCCTTTCAGGGTGAGCGGTTATATTATTTAGCTGTTTTGCCTCTTTGTGTTCCTCGTATCATATCAGATTTTGAATTGTATCCTTGAGAAACTGTATCGTTGGATTGATCATAGTTTCGATATGCCCGATGGTTTGCCCTGAGTATATGGTGACCGGCGTGTTACCTAAATTGATTACAGCGATTGGTATAGTCCGCTGACTCCTAAGCACCAAAGCGTGTGCCATTGCGATGTCAGTCATCTCAGGAGCGGGGACGAATAAAGCGGCAAATTGTCTTTCCGAAGAATTGTTCATAGTGATCAAGCCCGTAGTATACCAACCCGAAAATTTCACGGTGGGGTTTTAACACTGTATAATGTCGTTCAAATTGTGAAATGCCATAATTCGGATTATAGTTTAATGTCGGTAGATCATAAACCGCCTTTGATTTAATTGAATGGAATTTCACTAAACGGGCTATGGAAGCGCATGACTTAGGCCCGGTTTTTAGAAAATGGATAGATATTATATAAAATTGATAATGGTTAACGCTATCCGTAAATGGGTTTATATCGGTGCCCTTTTCACAGACAAAAGGCATTCTGCAAGCATTCCCGTTATATCCTATTCTTTATGTTAATATTACTACTGAATTGTTAGCTATTGCTATTTATACCGTAAATGGGTTTATATCGGTGCCCTTTTCACAGACAAAAGGCATTCTGCAAGCATTCCCGTTATATCCTATTCTTTATGTTAATATTACTACTGAATTGTTAGCTATTGCTATTTATACCGTAAATGGGTTTATATCGGTGCCCTTTTCACAGACAAAAGGCATTCTGCAAGCATTCCCGTTATATCCTATTCTTTATGTTAATATTACTACTGAATTGTTAGCTATTGCTATTTATACCGTAAATGGGTTTATATCGGTGCCCTTTTCACAGACAAAAGGCATTCTGCAAGCATTCCCGTTATATCCTATTCTTTATGTTAATATTACTACTGAATTGTTAGCTATTGCTATTTATACCGTAAATGGGTTTATATCGGTGCCCTTTTCACAGACAAAAGGTATTCTACAAGCATGCCCGTTATATCCTATTCTTTATGTTAATATTACTACTGAATTGTTAGCTATTGCTATTTATACCGTAAATGGGTTTATATCGGTGCCCTTTTCACAGACAAAAGGCATTCTGCAAGCATTCCCGTTATATCCTATTCTTTATGTTAATATTACTACTGAATTGTTAGCTATTGCTATTTATACCGTAAATGGGTTTATATCGGTGCCCTTTTCACAGACAAAAGGTATTCTACAAGCATGCCCGTTATATCCTATTCTTTATGTTAATATTACTACTGAATTGTTAGCTATTGCTATTTATACCGTAAATGGGTTTATATCGGTGCCCTTTTCACAGACAAAAGGCATTCTGCAAGCATTCCCGTTATATCCTATTCTTTATGTTAATATTACTACTGAATTGTTAGCTATTGCTATTTATACCGTAAATGGGTTTATATCGGTGCCCTTTTCACAGACAAAAGGTATTCTACAAGCATGCCCGTTATATCCTATTCTTTATGTTAATATTACTACTGAATTGTTAGCTATTGCTATTTATACCGTAAATGGGTTTATATCGGTGCCCTTTTCACAGACAAAAGGCATTCTACAAGCATGCCCGTTATATCCTATTCTTTATGTTAATATTACTACTGAATTGTTAGCTATTGCTATTTATATTAGAACACTTTCGCCTGTGGCAGAAATATCAATCTTTGGCCATACTTATTTTTAACTAACTTCTCGGTTGACACTACTCTTTTTCTAACGAGCTATCAAGAAGTGGAATTAGTTTTTGAAATTTTTGAAAATTTCATGTCAGCTTCAGGTAGTAGAATATCTGACACCAAAACTCAAATATTACCATTCGGGAATTTGAGAGATTCAATGCCAGCAAATCTAGAAATTTACCACGTTAGTGAACTGAAAATTTATGGTGTTTTTATTGAGATTGCGGAGATGAATAATGAATGTAACTGTGAAAAGTCTATTAATTAAATTAACAAGCTGAGTACTGTAGTTCCCTTTAAGAATTTATCCATATATGGTAAAGTTCATGGGTAAAGATTTATTTTTTATTTTATATAATGTATGTTAGTAGAATAATAACACCCAGCAGCAATTTTTGCAAAAATTTCGAAAATAACCTCAATAGATATTTGTGGTCACCATCCAGGAAAATATCATTAAAAACCCGTGGTTAGACTGCCCAAATCTCACGACGGTCTAAACTATCTCGATATTGAAAGCCGTATCTCGGCAATTGGGTTAATGCTATTAATAAAAAGGTGGAAGGATTTAAAAGCTCAATTTTATAACCGTGTACGCTATAAATCTACTCGTCAATTTATTGAAGTAGACTGTCCGGATCTATATAATGAATTGAATCGGATCGTAATCTGCACTCGATTTATAAAAATAGATAATTTCTGACTAGCTGAACTTGTTTTGAATCACAAACGTCAAAAGAGATATTTATAAAATAGTTGTATTACATAAATTCGGAATGTCAACGAAAGAAAATATTGCCAAGTGGGTTGATTTAATAGTATGTGACAAAAATTCCATTAGCAAAAGTTGGGTTTATGCTAAGGCAATATTTGAAAGCAGTTATACACGAATTCCTCAATATAAGATTCGTTATACAGCTCTGTTAACTCGTGATTGTGAATCTGGTTTTTCAGATGTACATTCATTTATTGTGAATATTGCTATTTTAATAATGGTAATATGATCCGTGAAAATGTTATGCTTTTTGTATATTGTGAAATGGCAGTTAATTTTTACTACACTTTGAGACTCCCGTTATTAAACGAGTGAGTGGAAAAAATTTTGATCTTAAGCAACTTTTTTTGGTTTTTCATTCCCACGACGTAAACATAAAGGAATAAGATGTAACTTAATTTTACATTCACTTCAACGGTCTTTAAGGATGGCAAAAAATCTTATGATGTTAGCAGATTGATTTTGATATTAAAAACTATTTTAGACGCACACAGTTCTGTGATACTTTCCTTTGAAAAATTCTTTATGGATGGCTTACTTTCATCAAAATGTTTGAGGCAAGAATGGGTTAATAATGCAAAGTCCAACAGTAACAGGAATTAAGTTAGTAGGTCTTTATCACCAAAGATACATTTTTCTTTAACAGCTTAGAAATATTGATACTTTAAAATTTTAGTATTATTTTTAAAAGTAGCAAATCTCACCGCAAAGCGATTGCAAGTGTATCAATCATTTATCATATCTGTGTGATAATATAGTCAATTTATTTTCTTTTACATCTGTGTATCTATGATTTGTACCGTAATATTTAGTTACGTTAATAATTTTTAAAGAAAAAAGTTGCACTTAATGCAAGCATATATATAATACTTTACTATAAGCGGTATAGTTCAGAAAGTTTATGACGAATAGAGCTAAACTTTTGTTATTAATTGATGTATTCTGTGGTTAAGTATCCATGTTTGCGCCAGTTGCCAGTGTTGAGTATCCCACGTATTTGCCAAAATCATCCAAAATTTTAATTCAATAGAGCTTACTATATATATATATATATATATATATATATATATATATATATATATATATATATATATATATATATATATATATCACAAATGTCGCTTCCTCTATATTTTAAGGAACAAAAGGTACTACAAACTTATATTATGTACACGAAAATTTGGTATTTTTGCTTGTTACAAATGGTCATAAATTAAAAATCAAAAAATGTAAACTATATATGCTATATATAGCACCAAAGTCAAATCGTTTGACTGGTTAAAATTGACATTTAGGATCCAAATTCTTAAACATTGGTCTTGCCAGATGTAATTTCACAATAACATTCGGCCCATAAAAGTAGCATCCTATAGAAAGCACTTAGTGAAAACAATTTTATGACCGTTAGGTTTACCCCAGGTAATAGCAGCAGCTAATTATTCTTCAATGACTATTCTTCGGTGACTTTTGACTAAACGAAACAACTGCTGCAACAGTCATTAAAAACGCATGTAATAGGATACAAATTGTGGTCCATGTCGTCTTTCCAGCAGTGTAACCCTTTTGTGGGTTCTCTTTGGGAAATTCAGGTCTCTAGCTTTCTGTGTTTTTATTATTGGTCAGGGTTGTGGCTTTTAGTCACGTTCTGCCTCAGCTGTAATTTATTGATTAGGATATCTGCAGCATTTAAAACACCATTGTTAAACGCTTACCAGTTGAAGTAACCCGCAACGTAATGCCAGACACCTTTAATAACATGAGGCCTACTGGTCATGCGCGCCTTCCCGTCTGGCTTATTCAGAATTTAGGTGCTAAACTTTCGTCGACACCTGTTTTTTTTCAATTTTGAGTAAATATTTTTGCTCCAGAAAGTGCACTTAACTTTATAAAAACAGCATGGGACTAAACATTGCACTAACGAAAAGGTGATTCTTGATATTTCACTTGTTGTATTTATGCAAAATAATACATTTATACGACACAGTCGAGACTAAGTAGGTTCACAAACATTAACGAGTAGAACCGTACAAGAAAAGATAGCACGATTCAAGTTGAGCAAATGACATCAAATTTGCCTTACTTTAAAAGTACCGTCGTTTCATTGGCAACTTTATTTTAAAAAACTTCTTATAACTGGTTCCATGGCACTTCCTTTACCTTTTCTTAAAATTTGCTCAGTAGGTATGAATCCTAGGACGTTTTCTAAAAATCTATTTACCCTGAATTTTGTCTTGGAAGCATAAAATTGGGGTACCGCCTAGTCCATACGATGGATACTAAATTTAGGAACTGTCCAACTACGTTTATTACTTCAATATGTGGTATTGTACTGTTCTTTGACAGGCTTATGTTTGTGCATTTAGGTCTTTATCATCATATATTCTGTGTTGAACACTGTTATATTCGTGCATCCTGTAATTTAACTCTGCTGGTTTCAGGTTGGCCACCTGCGTTCACGGGATATCCTAGAGTGCACGTCGAAAGTGAAACCCCATCGAATTTGCAAACGCATTTCCCCCCGACTATTTGCTGTGCAAAATATGTGCGGAGTCAAACCTGTACGCTAGGAAACAGCGAAACGACACTTTTGTTCTAATAATGCCCGATCTCAAAATGTTCCTGGGTATTAATCTGTTCATGAGCTACGTCAAGTATAACAACTTGCGGAGCTATTGGTCTACCGATCCAGCGCTTGTCTGTCCGTTGGTTTCTGGTAATATGAGTTTGCGTCAGTTTGAAAAGATACGGCGATATTTGCATTTCAATCACGTCGGACCAGATCAGCCTGCGCCGACCAGTCAAAGGTGGAAGATTGATCCCGTTTTGGACATTCTAAATCAAGTTTTCCTATACTCAGTTGCTTCTAGCGAATTTCAATCTATCGACGATATGATTATTCCCTATACCGGGAAATCCTCGCTAAAACAGTATTGTCCGGGTAAACCCTATCCAAAGGGATTCCAGGTTTGGATCCGGGCAGAATCTTCAGGATACTGTCACGAATTTAAGCGGTACCAGGGAGCAATTAAAGCGAACGGTACCACCACCGCTCCCGTCGACAAGGTGGGTGTTGCAGGGAACGTTGTTTTGAGGTTGTCTGAAAAAGTAGACGGCGCTAACCATAAACTGTTTTTTGACAACTTGTTTTGCAGGATTGTACTGTTGGAACACCTGTCAGAAAAAATATGGACTGCCGTAACAATTCGAAAGAATCGTTTCGCAGGAAGTGAAAAACTTATTCTGTCTGATAAGCAGCAGGCAACCCAGAAACGCCATCAGTCCGCATCAGACGCAGAAAACATTACTATAACAAAATGAGTAGAGAATAAAGCAATCCATGTTGCATCTAGCTTTATTGGAATAAAGCCGCTTGGCAAATGCGAACGTTTCAGTAAGCGCGAGGGTTGCAAAATTGCTATCGACCGCCCAGGCTGTTTAGGGCTCTACAATTCGAAAATGGGTGGAGTTTACATTGTTGATCAAATTATAACTCAAAGTCGTCATATCCTAAAATCTAAAAAATGCTATATGCGCATATTTTACCATTTTTTAATCTTTCGATTGTCAATGCGTGGTTTGCTTACCGGATGGTTCACGGAAAGGTATTCAGTTGGTTGAGATGAAAGCTCAAATCGCATATGCCTGAATTTTTTTCAACAGCGCAGTTCCGAAAACGAGGAAAGCCTTGAATTTCGGGTGACGTAGATGACACACACAACTATTCTGGGCCTAGTGCGTCAAAAAACGCGCCGCTACTTTGTCGGTTCCTCAAAATTTACGGCAAATTGGACGTAGTTTTCCAATAAAATTAGAGAAAAAAAGCTAGTCGGTACCGCTATGTGCACTGTCAATCAAAAACCAGATTTGAATGTGACACTTGTCATGGGCTGTGTGCCTCAAGTGCATGCGAGCGTTTCATTCTTGAATTCGGAATAATGCTATATATTTTAAAGCTAACATTTTATTCGGAACGTTAAATGGCAATAAGTAGTTTTTCTGTTTCTTTACTGCACTGTCCACATATGAGCACATAGTTGAAAAAATCTTATCTTGAGAGCTGCAGCAGCATCCATTACTTATATGTCTTATTTGTGTTGTTTATGATCCAAAAAAACTGGTATTAAAATTTTATTTCACAGTGAAACATAATTTGGTTCACTAAGGGTTAACAACATTCAAACTTTGCATAGTGCTTAAGCTAACATTGTCAAATACAGGTCACATAATATATCCAATCTGGTCTGAATGTAGGGTGTTATAAAATTTAGCAAAACGTTTCAGAAATTCTGGAAACACAGTGGTACCAGAGAAACATAAGGTTTAACACTGCATTCGAGCGCAAACAAACTTCTAAAGCAGCGAACTTAATCCAAACATTTAGTGCTAATGTTAAGTGTAATATAGTATTAATAATGTCAACCATTGACATCTGAAACCAATTATGACTCAAAACTACTTTTTGGGATGCAACTTGCAGTTAATTGCGACTGCAGTGAATTAATACGCGTGTGCACCTAGACTAATTTTAGCATTACAGTGAAATGAATATTCAGTGCTTATACCACGAAAATTAGCTAGCAACTATTGAATTTAAAACAATATTAATATTAGAAATGACTTGTAAGTAATGAACACTTGTACTGCATTATGCTTAGATTACCAATATGACTGCGTTATGTTCAGATAACGCATGCTTCAATATAATCCTCCTGGTCCAACCACATTAATAAATTACAATTTTTGCTAATATCAGTATAATAATTTTTTATTTATGACGATGATACCTCATATTCCCAATGTTTGCGCGCAATCATGCATGCACATAGCTAGGTGTAATAAGCCACTTTTGGGATTTTCCGACCATAAAATATATATTTCAGCTTGGCTCACAAATATTTTTTGGCCTTTATTCTCGAGAAATATTTGACATGTAAATAAATCATCAACACCAATCATTGCTAACTGAAAAAAAAATTGCAAATAAAATATCTGTAATAAATAAATATAGCAAAGTATGCGTAAGAGGATGAGAATTAAAAATATTATGCCTTTTACTATTTTGGGTATGTCCGAGATAAAAGTACGATGCCTGTTTCAGATGCGTTTCTATTATTGAAAGATAATATCTTTAAGCGGGTAAGTTAGAGCTGTTTTTATTATGTAGTTATGCTTCAGAAATTTTTAATTGGTTGTTCACATACTATTGTTTAATCTAATGCCCTATTACTACAGTAGTTGGGTTTACGTCGACCGCGGCGCTTAGTATATAATATTTCATCACCTAAATCAGCTTTCAAGGACACACATGCATTGATGGTGTCGTGGTTGTTAAAGAAGAAAAATTTTTATTTGAATAAAGGTTGCACAACGGTATGCGCTTGCGTTTTAAATGCAGTTGATGACAAATTAAGTTGCTTATCCACTTCAATCATGGTGTAAAACTAAACGACCCCATTAACGCTGGTTTTGTTAGAATAATATGTAGGGATTCTCATTCACAAGTGTGTTAGATGTGTTACTGTTCTGCCGATCGCAAAAATTGGCCATTAAAATAAAATGCTTTATGTAATATGTCTACATAATATGTTAAACATATATACTATTATATATAATAGTGTATCTATAAAAGTAACTTGTATACTATATATTGCATAGTATATATGTAATTTGTATTTATAGCATATAGTATATAGTAGATACACTATAATATAGAATTTATGTATGTTTACATAATATGATATACATATATATGTATATGACACAGGCGCACGTCACCGCAGAAATATCTATGTTGCCGGGTATCTCGGTTCCTTCCCCAAATATGTCAGCAAAAAGGTTCGTAGACAAGCTTGAAAAAAATTTGCGCCTAAGACGCACTAACGGTTAATAAAATCTGCTGCGGCCACCCCCGCCGGTCTTGAAAAAACTCGCTCGCTCGGCCATCTATAGTGAAAAACCACCTCGCATGGTGAAAAAAAAGTCCTGTACTTTAAAAACATGAGAAACGTGCCGCAACGTCCCACGCAGTTAAAATCGCGCAGCCCTCATGCAGTGAAAAAGTGCCAGCCGCAGTGAAAATCGTGATGCCCCTAAAGTTTAAATCGTGCTGGCGGCGCCACTGGTATAATGAAATATTGTATTATCATATTTTACATATAATATGCACAGTAATATACGATAGTGCATGTTCGGAGGGTACCCCGATGTTTTGACATAGTCCATTATTCGTAATACACTCAGAACGCTGCAGGCACGGCTCATTCAACGCTTGAATACAGTCAAAAAATTTAACCAACAGCAACAAATCGATAACTTGTGCTCTGTATTAACTGTACATATATTTTGTCTGTGAAAACACTGCCAATCTGTTGATGGGATTGCTGTAGATATAGTATCTTATGTTGTTGGATATTTTATTCGTAACATATGACAAACCGTTCTCACTTTTTTCCAACTTCTCGGTTATCAACAGTTTTCATTTACCGAGGTTTCCGTTTCAAATGTTTCCTACATTTTATGATTTTTCATTTCGCTCTGGGTTTCCTTAACTTTTAGCGGTTTCTGACATTTAGCGATTTCCCGATTCTAAAGTTTTTAGTCGCAACTAAAATCTAAATTTTTTTTGCTATTTCGTAGCATTTTCCAGTTACAGGTTTTTCCCGTTCTCAAAAATTTTCCTATTTCTCGTCTCATAAGCTTCCCATTACTTGTTGTCCCCATGCTTTACGGTCCGTAATTTTTCTATTTAGCACTTCTTGCGGTAAAATTTTTCCATTTCACGAGTTTCAGGTTAGTCAAGCTCCCCATTTTGCAACAATTTTGCATTTACCGTGTATTTCATTACCGATAGTTCCACTTTTACCAATATATCTTTCCTAAGTTTCGTATTACCTAATTTTTTCAGACGCACTGGTTTCCGTTTCGCAGCGTTTGCCCGGCTTAAGTTTTTCAACATTTTTACAGTTACTGATATTCTCTTTCTATATTATGTATCAGTTTCCAAATTTTCCAAGCTTCCCTCTTCTCCACATTTTTAGTTTTCATAACCGGGGCGCCACAAAAGCTCTTTAAATGTGGGGGGGGCACAAAATAAGGGGGCGGTTTGTCATTTCCTCATTTCTTGTTATTTTCTAGTTACGTACGTCTTTTCGTTTTCCTTGCGAATTTCTCGCATGATAACATTTTCGGTTCCCTGTTTATAAACATACCATCATCTCGTCGGAAGATTTTAGAGTTTCCCGATAAAAGTTTTCCGTTTGCTATTAACATTTTGTTAATTCCAACTTGCCAAAATTATTAAACCAAAGTTTAAGCATTTCCGTGGTTCCCATTTCCAAACGCGTCTCTATACTTCACATTTTCTGTTTCTCTATATTTTGTCGTTTCATAATTTCCTATGATGAATATTTTTATTCCCCGCGCATTTCGTTTCTAAAAATTTTCGTATTTCCAGAGTTCCAATTTTTGCATTTTTCAGCATTTCCTTGTTTCCCAGTTTCCTGTTTTCAACATTTACAGAGTCCAAGTTCAAGATTGCAAAGATATTCCCGTTTGTCACGTTTCCTGTTTCTCAGTATTTTCTAGTTTCCCACTTCGCGTAATTTTTTCCTCTCCCCAACGCTTTCTGGCTCGAGATTCCATTTTCAATTACTTTTCGATTCTTGAAATTTGCGGATCCCAGAATTTTATTATTAAGCTATTAACAGTTTCCAGAGTTTCTTAGGTTTCAGCTTCCGAACGTTTTCGTCTCTTATTTTTTACTTTCCCAAGTTCGATGATAAGCTTCGATACCGTTTACAAAATTTTTCCTACTTTCAGTTTTCTCTATTTTCCAACATATTTCCGCCCAACGCCCAAAGATTTCATATTTCGAAAGCTTCCGCTTTTAAATTTTCTTTTTTCAACAAATTTCCGTTTCCGATGGGGCTCATCTCCCAATATTTTCTTGTTTCCCATTTATAACAAGTTCTTATTTTCGAGATTTATTTTTACTGTATCTAAATCACCATCGTTTTTTCCATTTCCCTATTTCCCCGAGCATTTTAACATTTCCCGGTTTCGCGCTTTATTTTTCAGGTTTAACAGCCTTTTCATTTCCGATCATTTTCAAGTTTGATGAATCCCAAGATTCTCCCGTTTCTCAACTTTCACGTATTATAACATTTTGTCTTTTATTGTAGGTTTCACACCTCGCGACATTTTCTAAATTCAAGACTCGCTTTTTTCAAATGTCTGATTTCTAAATATTTTCCGTGTTCCCGGATTTCTTAAAATTTTCCTATTTTCTAAGTTTTCTGCTTCCCAACATTTCTAGTTTCCCGATTTTCAACGTTTTCTTTTCCCCATATAACGTGCTTACCAACATTTTCAGTTTCTAGTTTAACAATTGTACTTTTTCTCTTTATACTTCTCTACTTCCCGTTTTATAAATTTCTGGTTTTTCAATATATTCTGGTTTCCCGGAATTTTCCAGTATCCGTCTTCACATTTTTTCGCTTCCCAAAATTTTCCCGCTTGCGTTTTCCATAGTCAGATCTCTCCCTATTTAGCAGTTCTTCGTTTCCAGATATTTTCGTGTTTTTGGGTTCTCAGCATTTTCTAGAATTTACCGTTTTTCAACACCTTTTCAGCTCTCTAGTATATAATTTCTCAAGATTTTCCAGTTTCATATTTCGCCTTTCAAACATACTCCGGTTTTATCAGCACTTCATGTTCCTCCATATTCAACACGACTAACTTAAGATCACACAACTAACCATCCTATTTTGCAATACCCGGTTTGGAATCCACATTCGTTGTACGAAGCAGAGGAAATTCTATTCGGTTCGCTGCTAGCCCATAATTAACGATTTTCAATCAGGTAATGACCGTTCCTGGTAATTCCCGATTGTATTGATGTTTCCTTGCTTCTAATGAAATATTCAAATATGATTTTTTAGTTTTTGTAATAGAGAAACTTTCCTTATGAATCCCTAAAATTTTTATGGTTTTAACAAAAATTCAGTACAAATACATTAGAATTTTACGCTAATGTAACCCTAATACATAAGCCACCCAAGACCTTCGCTCAAATATGATACTTTTACACATAGGCATAACACACAAAATTTTACTTTAGTTCTTCATAAGCCTATTTTTATTGAAATTTATAAATTCATTACTTTAAAATACTCCTAAAATTGCTTACTAACGACTTTACCACATTTCGTTTTGCTATGAATTATCTATATTATACTACATAAAGTTTCGAATCAAAATTCTGTTTTAATCTGATTATCCCCTCTGCCTATTACGGCTACACTTACACAATTAAAAAACATTATTGTAATACGCTGGGGAATTTTTTAGCGTCGTGTTACTACATTATTTGACAGGATTGTGAAGGCAATGATTCGTCGTATTGCTGTCGCAAACTAATAGATTAAATGACACCAAGTATGCCATTTATAGCTTGGGGCTCCGGCGAGCTAAGTCAAATAAGGGTTGCAAATGTAAGTTCTGTTGCGACCCAAAAGAAGGGTGGGGTGGGCTCAATCAAATACCGGCGACAGGTAAGCAGATTTATTATTCGTTGAAAAAAGTCCTTTAAAATCACCGAAAACGACTGAAGAATCCCCGACTCTCCAGCACTGTAAGTTTCTTTATTTTGGCGTCATGATAAACTGTCATCAAGTTTCCTGTCGACAAAAAATATTAGTAGGGGTTGGAAATAGCTCAGCGAATGAGCCATGTTTTACAAGGAATCTCGCCATTAGGGGTAGCGTTTGGGCAAAGGCTCGCCATGCCCTTCTCTCCATATCGGAATTCCGGCATATAATCGACCTTCGTTACCTGTTTTTTACTATCAACCTAGCTGAATGCAACATTGGGAACGTTAATTCATAATAATCAGAGTTGAGTAGCATAGTTTCGTTTGCAAGATTTTAAAGTTCGTTCCGTTCGTTTTGTGCATAACGTAACAGTTCTGATGATTTCGAATTACTGATATTATAATTTTTTGTTGGTTTACTTTATGTTGTTTTAGATAACGAAAACTTATGTCGATTCTACGGTTGTACTTGATTTTATTTGCGGCGAAATTTGTTCGATGGCAACGTTCGAATCTGAGGTTTTGCCTCACCTTGCGGGTAATAGTTTTGTGTTTTTCATTTTTTACAAAATGTTCTGTCTATTTTCATAGCATGCTACAAAATTCTAAGGCTACAACACCACTGCACTTATTTCTACTTAAAAATAATGGCCTGAATGTGTCCACTATATTATCGAATTTTGATAATGGTACTTTGAAGAAGGTACGCCTTTCGATATGTAAACCGGCCTTTGCTAAAATCGTTTTATGTAAATTGCAGGGAATAACCGGAACCGGAACCTGCAACCGGAACCGTCCATCTAAACCGGTTCCGGAACCGGAACCTGGTCTTCGAAATTTATCAATAGTAAAACAGATGACGGAAGAAATGAAGGTATAATGGATTTAAAATGCATTAAAAATAACTTTTACATTAAACTTAATGTATTGCGATGGTATTATTGCCTTTCTGAAACTTTAAAGACTGAAGAAGCTAATAATATTTATTTATCGATCAAATATGTCGGTTTTTGGACATTCAGAGCAAAAAATGTCTTCCACTATACACCATTGCGTATACTGCGTCAAATCGAATGTGTTTACAAAGCTTGGAGCGTAGAATACACACTTTCGCTCTGTCTCCAGTCGCCTCCCTTTACTACACATACGTTTGTTGCATGTTCTTCTGTAGGAAACTTAAAATTATTGGTTTATATGATTCTAAGAGAAAATAATAGATAGAAGGTAATTTTCTGATCAGTGGTCAGAGACACTGTTTAGGCTAGCGTTGGACAAACAGTGCCCTTCAGTTAGATCATAATGATGATAACTTTCTAATCAGAATGCTATAAATGAGGCACACTGTGATACTGCTCGCACAGTTTCAATAAATGCAGTTCATTGCCAAGAAAGCAGTTTCTGGCTGCTTTGCAGATAATGTTAGTTTACTTCAATTTAGACTGATTTACCAAGTTTACAAGCGCACTGGCGGGTGCTTGACGCAATTTATGTTAGCCAAGCATACCCTAAGTACTTCTGCGTAAGCCATACTCTGTTACCGAGTTGGACCAGTTTAATTCAAACGTATCCCACAGACTTCTGGATGTGTAAAATAGCTGCTACAAGCATCGACCTGGCTTTGATGTAACAAACTCCTGCTGATTATTATGAAAAATTCCTGCTCAAATTATGTGCCCTACTTACGTTTCACAGGGCAAATTGGTTAGTTAATCTTTTCTTTTGCTTGGTTGTATTGGAGCTTGATCATTGTATAATATATTACATATGCCTGGATTACAGGATGAAGCAAAAAAACGTGGAAAATTTCAAACAAAATTTTTAAACCCGAATTCCCGTTCCGGTATGGTTTTTGCCCTTTGCCGGAACACGATTTTCGCCGGAACCGGAATTCCGGTTACTCCCTGGTAAATTGCTGTAACAGTTTTTTATAGGATTAACAAATTTTTTGACGGGGTAAAATTTGGTGCTTGTGTTTCACGATTGATCTGATTCTTCCGAGAGTTGTCTATTTTTATGTGGACTACTGCCAAACGGTACAAAATAGTAATATATTCAGTATTTTTCAACATATAAGGCTGCTGTAAGGCGCCCGAAATTGTATGTTTTTATTGTTACGTATTTTTGTTTAAGCGCGGCTTTGAACACATGAGTTAATTCCGTTCTTGTTTCTCTGTTTGCGTTTTTTAATAATTAACGCATAACTCCTGATTGGAACTGAATTGGCAAATATTCCTAGTTGTCGTTTTTTGGTTTAGACTATCTTTGTGCCTAGAAACATCGAGTTGTGGTTAATGAGGTATTTTCTCGAGAACATGCCGGCATTCTACTATATCGGGGTTCGGATGGACGCGTGTCGAGCGAACATACTTATCGTTCTGTTGTGATGTCTTGTTAGCTCTTGACGTATTTTCTTTCTTGTTATAGTGGATATGTTTTAATTCGTATTCAACGGTTGTATGGGCGAGTTACTAATTTCTGCTATCTATGTAGTGGTTGATAAGCATTTTTCAACCCTCTTTGCTGTTACTCTGTCGAGTTTTGCAATTTTTGTATCAGTTTTTAACATGTTGAGTGTTTATACAGCAAATTTGACCTTTTCAGCGCAGGATTTAAATTTACCTGTTTTAGTGTATGTCAGTCGATGCTCAATAGAAAAGTGTGACTTTTGTTTGGCTGCTGTTGGACGCCTCATTAAAGTAAAGTTTCGCGTAGACGCTGATGGTGACTTTTTGGCGAAGGTAAAACCTTATCCGATTCCAGCAAAAATACCACGAAAAATTCCAGCGAAGGTTAGTTTGATTATGTAAATTGATTCTGAGGTTTTGATGTAAGCTATATTACCTTGGCTTATCTTCTTAATATGTGAGTGTGTGTTGAGTACTAAAGATATGGCCCATCCACCGCTTGCGAAGACAGAGGGAGGGGTGGGCTTCGGAGGACGACGATGACATGTTCATTTTCGAGGGAAATGTCAAAGTAGGGCTAAGTTTTGCTTCATATGGTAAATATTTTCAGGTACCTTGAACTGTTGTACAAACATTATACAGCTGTAAAATGACGATTTAGCATTAGAAGTAGTTGTAATTAAAACAGTTTGTATAGAGAAAACATAAATCTAGATGCACCTATAAATTTTAGACTTAGTTGAACATGGTGGTTTTGAGCGAGCGTGGAGAGCACACAAACATGGTGAAATCTCATGAGCATGAGGAGATATGGAAAGAGAGGTTTCCCCACTGTGGATAGGCCAGAACACATTTTTCTATTAGTAACCAGTATTGTTCAGCAACATTGTTTTCATTTTGTTTATATTATCATAATGGAAATATTGTAAATTAAATTTTGATTAGAAGTTTTAAGCCAATTTTGACACAGTTGTAATCTGGAGTACTTGTGAGTTGCGGAAATTTAAATTTTGTTATTTATTAATATTTATATTGTTTTAGATGACACGAAGACGTTCGAAAGCTGGATCAAACTCAGCGAATTTTGTCGAATACGTATTGTCAATTATTACTGAACATCAAGTGTTGTGCTTAGACCCGGGGGCGTCTACCAATATTCTACCGAAAACTAGTTTCAGACAGCTTACAGCAGTATCGGTTTTGCCTCATCTAATAACCCATGTCGGGGGTCTGCGTGGCGAAGGTGGCAAGTCAGGGAACGCTGATGTTTCAGACAGCGTTGTTCATTGTTTGAATACGATCTTTAGGACGACATTGGATGCCCTACTGGAAGCACATAAGGTATGCAAAGTTAAAGTATAGGAGATAGCGATGTCTTAGTTTCGATCTGGATTTAGAATGGAGAAATGAGAAAGAGGAAATATTAATTTTAGTTATAAGCACAATAACATTGTTGATGTAATCTTCTTGATCTTAAAACGACATAAGTAGTATTGCTGTATTTTTTAGAACTGTGGTCAGAAAAATGATTTTAGAATTTGGCACAACATGCCAGAAAATTGATATTTTGCAGTGCGCCTAATCAGCCTAAAGTTTACTGGTTTTGTGTCTAATATAGACGTTGTATTGCGGATTGCATCACTTTCTATCGCTATTAGCCTTTGACACTCGAATATTTCACTCATATCCCAGCGCTAAATATGTAGCGCAGACAAAACATAAATCAATCATTCTCATTTAATATATCAAAATGTCGTGCGCCAGGACTTATTTAATGTTTTTTGTTGTTTATTTCAGGATTTAGGAGATACTATTCATACCAATTATCATCCGGAAGTCTTCTTGAACTTAAAACTCCTGTGTGAAATTTATGTCGCCTGTGTTCTGCTAACCGGTGCGAAGAAGACCGACGCTGCCATAATTGAACAGATTGGGCTCATGAAGCTCATAGCACTGCTGCGCCGTTTCCCCGATTGTTCGGATGCTCTACGTTTAGTGGACTATTCACTTGTGGCAAATGGGCATTCATGTCGAGAAAAGCCTGTTTTAGTAGACCTATACAGTGTGGTTGGGGATGGCCTCATGTCGTATGATAGCGAGGTACAGTAAGAATTCTAAAAACGTCCTTTTTTAAGTATACGCCATGATAAAAGTTGTGCGAAAACTAGCGAAATATTATCGCTGTTAAGTGCTAAAACAGGAGCAGGAGCTCTAAGACAACATCACATTGCGATTGATTGCCTACAGGTGTGGCATTTTCCCAACAGTCAATAGAGACATACGAAAATAGGAGTATCCGTTGTGTGAGTAAACAAAGCAATATTTTTGGTGACATTTCTGTAGATGTCGCTTTTTAGATCATTCTTTACGATCGCTGACCGAAACGTTATGGTATAATAACGGAAAAGCAATGATGATACGATGAATTGCTGAAATTTTATTGTTTTATCTAAAAATGTTGATGTTTTTTCTTTTGGGAAAACGTTATCATGCTGTATTTTTTATTTTCACACAATTTTGTTATATATACCTATTAACAAACCTGTTATATCATGGTGGTTTCATCCACGTGCGATTTTGTATATTGATACATTAAATCAGGAATCTGATGGGTCGCAGTGACCGTTCTGTTTCTACAATTTTGGTGTCATATGTTCAGCCTGAATCTTGTTATGTTGTGATATATGCTTCTATTTCTGCTAGTTAATGTTATTTCTAGTTGTTATTATTATTATAATATTATTATTGCTAGTTAGTATCCACTTTGGCATATAAATTCATCGTTTATCAATTCACAGCAATAGAGTAAACGACATAGCTAATACTTCAGTCACTTTTTCTTAGTGCCATGTTAAGAACCAAATTTTTCATACTCGTTCGATGATATTTTATAGTAGATTTTTAGTTTTGTCGACAGTGTTTTCTGTCGAAATTTTTGTTTGCTACGATAACTTAATTTTGAATTTTTTAGGTCCGTCGATTGTCGATACAAATATTTTCGCGATTCGGTCATTTGATGCCACCGGTTGCAGCAGTGAGCTTAAAGTTAAAACATACATACACAAACATACTTGCGAGCGTACAACGGCCAAGTCTTAACATGATTGTACTTTCTTGCTAAGAGCTACAGGTTTACAACAAACTAAACATCGCATTTAACACTATTTGGTAGATTGGTCGAAAGGAATTTGCACTTTTGTTAAACATTACAAGTGGTAGCTTGCTTATTACTTGTATATCATGTTCTCTTTATCTTCAAAGAAGGTGGAAGTGCCCGCCCAAGATTTTCGAGCTCCCATCAGTATTTCGGCGGCTCCCCAGGTGATGCCACTCAAGGTGAATTTTGACCTTCCCCGGGTAACTTCAGGCCACGCCGGAATTGATCACCCCAACAAAAAATGGTTATAACATAACTCAATATTACTGCATATATTTCGACTATTTATGACAAAATCCTAAGTTAAATGACATGTGGCATGCGGAAATACACAATTTCAGTGGTTAAACAATAAATGCAACAAAAACAACGAGAAAAATATTGTAAATTCTTGAAAAATACGGAAAAATGCAATATTATATGTCCCCAATGGACCGGGAATACGGTTTTCGCCAGGTAAGCTGGGGCAAATTCACCGAGATATTTCGATTTCTCTCAGGTTGCTGCTAGGAGTCCCCAGTTCAAAACCCTCCCTCCACAGCCCTCTTATAAAACTTTAGTATAGTGGAGAGTCCAGATATTATTGTAATTTGGCTATAATCTTGCTTACATGTATAAGTTTCAATACTCATCGAAAATGAGCGCTGTTCGATGTGAGCTCTTTAATTTGTTTGAAATTGATGTTTTGGCGATTTGTTTTTAATTTTTCACGATTGCTGAATCAAGCTTACTCATAAGCTGTTTAATCTGATCTAGCTTCTATTCGATGTTCGCTCTTTCCAAACGCGTCATTTGTAGTGTGTACCTTAATATAAATGGCAAGCTAAATTTGCCGATAAAGGAAAAATTCAATGGTTAATATACAGTCTTTGTCGCAATCGACTGTTGTTCGTTCGAAACTTGTTGGAGAATTGTTCTAATGTGTCAGACATTTAACCGAACAATTAATCGAAAATAATATTAAAAATGCTAGTGTAGTTCGAAACGTGTTCAAACTTGTTCGAGATATGTTCGAAAAATTGTTTTGTTGCTTAATATAAATGGCAAGCTAAATTTGCTGATAAAGGAAAAATTCAATGGTTAATATACAGTCCTTGTCGCAAATGACTGTTGTTCGTTCGAAACTTGTTGGAGAATTGTTCTAATGTGTCAGACATTTCAACGAACAATTAATCGAAAATAATATTAAAAATGCTAATGTAGTTCGAAACTTGTTCGAGATATGTTCGAAAAATTGTTTTGTTGCTTGAGAATGTTTGATGGTCGCTCGAAGTCTGTTCGTGCGAAACCTGGCAGTCATTTCTGGCAGGGACTGTAGTAAGGTAAAGAATTTCTGCAAATTGTGTCAAATGATGCTGTACGTTTAGTGTCAGAAATTAACTCAATGTGCGGTTTGAACTTCGCCAAGAAATTGGCGCATAGCGAGATAATCGGCGGTTTTAGAATCGTTCATATGCTACTGTCGTATCGTCCTAACCAAGCTGAAAGGGATGCCGCTTTATGTTTATCTTTAACATTTTGTAACAAACTGCATTTTAGCCTATTTTCTTTTTCAGGCTGAGAATGACGAGCCGTACAATGTATTTTCTCTCATGAAAAATATTGAAGCTATCCCGATCACAATGGCTACGTGTCGCGAGAAAATTCGCCTCCTTCGACAGTTGTCGGCTTCGCATTATCAACGGCTGACGCTTGGCGAAGGGGCTTGGTGTGACCTGGTATGTGATCAATGTTATGGTATTTTTATAGCCCAGAATTGTTGAGATAATTTTTGGCTAATTTTACAACGGGATTTTACTGTGGTAGTGTTTCCATTACGTATATTTTGTACGCTTAACTCTCCAGACCCTGCGCAGAAAAGAAGTAAAATGCAAGATTGAGATTTATTTTACTGCACCCCCGGTCTGCCACGGCTTTCCGATTCGTCCCCCATTAGGAATTTTTAATCGAGATACCTTCCCATTGGCGCCTTCGTGGTCCGCGAGGGTGCTTGGAGAAGCCAGAATTGTAATACCTAGGCTGGAAACATACGGTTTCGAGATTGTACGTCAGGTATTTAAGAACATCATATTTACACTGTAATAAAATGAAGTTGCATGAGTGTGAACGTGGATCTCGCTACTGCAACTCGTTTCTTTGGTGTGGGTGCAAATTCTTTTTTCTTTGCTCGATTTGTGGCTCATAAACAATATTCTCTCTAATAATGGTACCCGCGAGTGGGAAAAACAGCGAATAACCGAGAATCTCTCGAGAACCATTGAAAACCGGGAATATGACAAAAAAATTTTCCGAAGGCAAAATAAGAAACATTTCCAAACAAAAACTTTATATTTTCGTCTGTGCCCCAATATTGAGCATTGACGCACAAAGTTTACTGTGGCTCATTTTTTCGCCTCTGCATAAATATCTGAGATTCTGTATCCGCATCTGTTGGCCATGCCTCCAAGTGTCTGTTTGTATAGCTGAACTCAGCTTCAGGAGCAACTGGCAACGGCTTATTCCTATGAATAAGATTTTGGTATATCAGAATTTATTTTTGTTACGATAAATTTAAACTGTTGTTGAAAATTGAAACGACAAGGGATCATGTCGCTATGTGTTGCCAGATATGTGTCATCATATGCTGGCCTGTCCACAGTTCTCCGAAAAGTGGGGGAAGCTTCGGGGCCCTCCATGTTCATTCTCGGGGGAAAATTAAAAGTGGGGGTGGGGTAAACTTTTGCTTAAAAATACTAAATATTCCCATATTTTCACGCAGTTTTACTACCGTGAGTGTATGTTCAAGCTAAAAACGATATTTTAGCATTATAAATAATATTAATTAATGTTTAAAAACAGTTTGCAAACGAAAACATAAATTTTCAGACATAAAAAATTTTTAAATTGGTTGAACATGGTGGTTTCGGCCGAGTGGGGGGGACGGACATGGGGGAAAATCTCACGAACATGGGGAGACTTGGAAAGTGGGAGTCCCCTCCACTGCGGAAATGTCATATATGTCACTTGCGGCTGTTGAGACTATACGTGCATTATTTGAAAAGTTGATGTAGATGTAGAAACCGTATCGAGTAGATTTTATGAGCTGGTCACGCGACAATTTGTAGACCCGACCAGACTGCAGCATTCAAAATACTAAAATCCTGGAAGATGTGTATAATGTGCGTTGGCGTTCCAGTATATTTTTTCCAGTACCTCGCGAAATTTTTTTATGAGTTTTAGTATAATGCGGATTATTTGTCTATGAAAGGATCATTATAGAGCTTATCGAAAAAATGTTTATAGGTCTACTTGGTGTTCACAATCCGAAGCTAGTTGGTGATAAACTTACTTTGCACCTCTCCGAAAAAAAATTGTCGTATGAGCGATAAAAACAAAGCCTCCAGGAAATTTTTGAAACTTGTTCGAGAAACAGAACAGCGTATGTAAATATGTGTAAAAGCGCCACATTTTGTGCCAAGAATAGAAAATTTAGCCTTGCCAGATTGGTCGGCAATAGCCTTGTACAAATAGTTTGTTTAGATGTTTTGCCTACCTATCTGCTTAAGTAAAATCAAACTAGTAGTTAGATAGAATTTCCGGGGGAGGGACGAACTTTGCCACGTACTTACCAGAGACGTTGTGGAATACCTGTATGGCCTCGTTCAATCAGTCGTGCTGGAAGATGCCGATATTCAATACAAACTTCTTGCAGACTAGATGTTTCTTCAAAGAAATTGATAAAAGGAAATCCATGTTTCTATGGAAATTGAATAGACAGATTGAGAATCGCCGTGTAGTTTCTTGTTGGGCACGGCAATTTAATTAAATATTTGAAAACTTTGAAGATTGAAGATAATGACAAGTGTAGAAGGTGTGGTAAAGATTTGGAGACTGAAAAACACTTAACTTTTGAATGTAGTAAATTAAGAGATTTAAGATTGAAATTCTTTGGGCATGAAATTTTGGATAGCTCCCAAGGCCATCAACCAAAATTGGCCCAATTAGTAGGTTTCTAGAACAGGATAAGATTTTAGGTTATTCAAACAGATTGGGGTGCTGGAAAGGACCTAAGGTCCAACCACATTACATTAATCCTCCGGCTGTCATTCATTCATTCATTACACAATACACGTGTATATACTATTGTTGAAACGCCTACATACTGATTGTGAAGTTGCAACATTAACATTGTTCGCTCGGTGTACCTAGACGCAATTAGGTTAAAACATATATAGGTATATAGGACAATAGTTTTGGTTTGACTTTGTATTATTGAAGGAACAAATATTTTGATGTTTCCAATTATAATGTGACCATTGTTATGACACTATCCCAACTAAAACAGCAGGGCATCAATAAAGTGAATAAAAATCTTGCCTAGCAACGAAAGCCAATGATTTTAGCATTTTTCTAAAGAAAGCAAATCATACTAATATTACTGATGCCCAAGGCCCTTTTAGAAAGTGAACCCGGGGACGCCATGATAAATTGGGCAAACACTTTATACCCAATGGCTATGTAGCTTTTTGAAGAAACCAATATCCGGTGGAGGAACAAAATAATGATATCAACGTTACACAAGCTTCTTTAACTGTATTTTTAGGTATTCCAAGAAAATATTTATAATTGGCCATTTTGTTGCAGAGGTCCTAGAGATTAATTTCAGTATAAATTTGTAACAATAATCATTGGGATTGTATAGATAGGCACACCAACAAATAGCCATATTTCATGTAAAGTTGGACAGCTTCTCGTGTGGAATCAAAATCAAATCAATGAGACACATATTTGTCATGTTAATAGACAATCGGTATGCAAAAATGCTTAGTCAATTCTTGCAGCTTAACTTAATTCTCGCTGACCATTTTGTTAAAACCCGGCGTCTATTTATGAAGGAGCGACCGTCAGCTTTGGGTAAGTCTGTTAGTCGACAACTTAGCGCAATAGATCCCACTTTGGTGGCACAAGTGTGTCTGCATATTCCATTGCCACATCATATGTTACTTCTCATCTCGACCGACTTTAGAAAGTCCAAAAACCTCTGATTTTTCGGGGGAGAAAGTTTTGTCGCTTTTAGCGCTGTTTCTCTAAATACATGCAGCACGTGTATTCTCATTCATCACAGCTCGGTACACCAATTCTTGTGGTGCATAGTGCAAGGTTTTGTTCTGCACGCAGATAGATCATGATATAATCGTACCTTCCATCCACGAAGTTGCGTAGCTGGGCTGTTCGATTGGTTTGTCTGTTTTGTTCCGTGGCGAAGTCGACGGAACCAACAATTTTTGGTTCCCGCGAGGCATTCCTAAAAATTTGATACAGCGGCAGCAGCAACAGCCAGCTAGACGGCGTCACACTGATGCAATCTTGATTTAAAGGCTTTGATAGTTGGGGCTGACACCACATAGGAGGACAACGAATTCCATGCACTAATATATCTATTGGTGAAACAGTATCTTCGGCAATCGAGACGGGGTGTCGATCTGCTACGTAACTGAAGGTGGTGGCGACGAGGACCGGAAAAAGAAACGTTGCCAAAAAGTGACGAGCAGTCAAAATTGTAGAGCCCATGAGTTAGCTTGAACAGCATAATTAGGTCTGCTCTTAAGCGCCTTGTCTTGAGGGATTGGAGACGAAGACCTTGTAGTCGTTCGCTGTAGCTGAGATTTCGTATATTGGGAGCCATTCTAGTTGACGTTTCTTGAACGCGTTCAATGGTGTAAATATTTTTCTTAAGGTGAGGTGTCCAGCAACAAGTGGCATATTCGACTCGGGGTCGAATTAGTGATTTATGAAGTTGAACGAGAGATTTGGTTCCGATGTATCTGTAACATCGTCGTATTTGAGCAACTGACTGATGGCCTCTATTGGCAATATTATTGCAATGGGCAGAAAATTTCATGTCGTTGCTTAAGGTAATACCGAGGTATTTAACGTTATTACTGGATGGAATAGTTTCGTCGTCAAGAAAGTATTGCTGTTGGGGTTATTGTGGCCGAGGTGTAGGACGCTACATTTGCTAACGTTAAATTTCGTCATCCAATGGTGTGACCAACCCTGTACACTTTATAAATCTATTTGAAGATCATTGCAGTCTAGGGACGGGTACTTCTTGCAGATACGACGACAGATCGCAGTGTCATCTGCAAATGCATGAGCTGATGTGGTCGTCAATATCATCTACAAAGATGTTGAAAAACAGTGGACCTAGAGTTGAGCCCTGTATGACTCCGCTGTGTACGAGACTATGACCTGAGGTCGCTTCACCAACTGATACGTATTGTTTTCGCTCGCAGAGGCAAGAGCTAATCCATTGTAGAAGCGGATTATGGATGCCGTACGCGTGTAGTTTGTGTAGAAGTCTTTTGTGGGGGACTCGGTCAAAGGCTTTCTGTTTGTCTAAGAAAATAATGTCAACGGAGTCTCCTTGATCAAGGATTTGTGTTATCGTATTAGTAAATTTTATCAATAACAGTTCGCACGAACGTTTCTTGGAGAAGCCAAACTGTGCGCTATATAGTAGTCGGTTAGAGTCCAAGTGCACTTGTATCGTATCGGCGACAATAGATTCTAAAATTTTTGCGCATGAGCTCGTAAGGCTAACTGGACGGTAATTGTTTACGTCGAGCATTGAACCAGACTTGTGAATAGCGACGACTTTGGCCAATTTCCACTGAGTGGGTACAGAACCTTGTGCAATGCTAAGTTCAAAAAGGTGGCGAAGAGGGTTGGCAATGGTGTATCTGGTGTGGATTAGAAAACGATTGCATATGTTATCAGGGCCTGGGACATGAGCTGATTATTTTACAAAGAGCAATTTTCCTTGAGACCAACTCGTCACTGATAACGACAGTGTTGATAATTTTTTCTGTGCGTGGATTATAGGCCGGTAGCGTTATGCATTGTTCCTGAGTGAAAACACTGCTGAAGTGGTTGTTGAAACACTCCGCGATTTGTTGTTCCGAAGTGATTAAATTGTTGTTGAGTTTTAGCGCGGTTAGCTGCTTTCTAGACTTTGTTTTTCAATTAATGTATGCGTAGAAGGCTGTTGGATTCTTGTTTAGGTTGTCGGCCAATTTCTTTTCATATTCTCGCACTGAAGTTTTAACAAGTTTATCGGCGATTTGAGTCGCATGGTAATAGTTGTCCCAAGATGCTTGTGTGTTGTGTTGCTTGTATCGTTGGAAAGCTTGTCGTTGTCGCTTGATCGCTTTATTAGTTTCGTGATTTGCCCAAACCGGTTTAAGGTATTCGCAGCTAGGGCGCTTGGGAATACTCTCTACCACGTTGTTGATGGCGGTGGTTATGATATTCCAGGCAACATTTAGTGTAGTGGTGTGAGCAATGCTGGCAAGCGTCACAGTTAAGGAGTTGCAGATGAAAGCCCAGTTGGCACGGTGCCAGTTTGGTGTTTTATATTGCGTGAGTGAACGGGCTGAAATCTGGATATTTACGGTAAAAGTAACGGTTTCGTGATCGCTGTTGGCTATAGATCGAGCGACAGAGGAATCACTAATGATGCCGTCAGTATCACAGAAAACAAGATCAAGAAGGTTATCCTTTCGAGTTGGTTCGCGAACATATTGGGTTAAGCCAGCTTCACTAACAACTGAAATAAAATCTTCACTAGCGGATGGTCCTGTTAGGTTTGCCCAGTTTATGGCGGGATAGTTGAAATCACCAGTTAAAATGATCAGTCTGTCACAGGGGAGCGATGGTAAATTTTTTATTGTTTCCAGTAGCAACTCACTATTGGCGTTAGTGTTGGAAGGAGATCTATAAGCGCAGACTAACAATATTCGCAAGCCGCTGAGATTAAGAATGCAACCGCAAATGTCTTCGTAAATATGCTGCAATATTTCGGCAATGTTTTCAACAGTTAGGTGTTCAACTTTGTAAATAACGCACCCGCCGCCTCTACAGGAGGTTCTATCCCCCTGATAATATGATAGCCTTGGATTGAGATTTCGCTATCAGCCATATCAAGATTGCACCAGGTCTCAGTGATTCAGATAATAGCAGACTGATGCTGCGCTACGTATAAAGATAAGTGATGTATTTTTGGAAGTATTGAACGCGCGTTAAACAAAATACAGTTAAGTTTCTGCATGGTCTTAACACATGAATCCTTAAAATTGTGATCTGGCGTGGTTTTGTTGTCATTGTTTATCTCATTGTCTCGGATAGCTGTGCAAACAGTGTTCTTGACATTGTTAATATTTGAAACAGTGTTAGTGAAATATAAACAAGGATAGTTATAAACAAGCTGTATAGTAATCGCAAACAAAAGTACTTTTATTAAACGGGGTTTGGTTTACTTCATGAACAACAGCAACGTTTTTGCATGTTTTTAGTCCCCCGATACCGCAGTACGAGAGGTTGAGGAGATAATGAGCCCATAAAAAACGAATCGCTTCACAATTCTGTTTACGATTTTTGTACGCTTGATACAGTTTTTGCTCTGATAATTGTTGTGACTTAGATCTCTTTTAATGCTGATCGACTTGAATCGGTCGTCTGTCACGTGTCTGAGTTTATAGGCGCCATGAATAAGTTCGTCTTTGAATATGATTTTGAGGGGGCGCTTACCCTCCCCTGATTTGCCAAGTCTAGCAGTGGCGACGACTTCTAAATCACCGAGATTCACAGCCAAGAGCAACTGCTTAATAAGCTTCATGTCATAATCCGGTGGAATAGTAGCTCCAGTAGACCTATCAAACTCAGCGAGTTTAAATATAACAGCATTTGTACGGCATCGATGGATGTCTTGTATTTCGAAGACAGCTTTCTCGACCAATGTAGATTGAGAATTACTTTCCAGTACATCTATAGTAACGTTAGACGGAATATTTCCCGTCGGATTTGAAAGTAGTCAATCAAATCAAATAATAGTTGCTAAGAAATGAGAAATAAAAGATGAGGTGATGGGTAAAATAAGATAATGGAAAAGGCAGGTAGCTTGAGACGGGGTTAAGTAGAAAATATCTAGAAAGAAAGCATTAGAGATCGAAGAATTTTCGAGCAATATAGGAGGGCAAGTAGAGAATAAATTTAATAGGCTATTTTACGGAAATTTGAAAAAAGATGTGAAGATTTAAAGAATGCATCATTTACCTTACGATGTGTGCAGCAAAGAATTATTTTGTCACTGTCTGCTGGGGCTCTAAAGCCATGCTTGGCCAACCGCGATTAGCCAGCCAGTGTGACATTATTTGGGCCGAGCCAGACCCTACAAATATATTTCGCCAACAGTAAAGCTAGGCTGATAAATGGTCACAAGGGCCGGCATGCTCTAAAAGCTAGACGTGTATGACGACAATGGAAAATTGCGAAAAAATGGAAATTGGTAGTGTGTTAATATATTCGTAAAATATCCTTCCATTTATAATAGTATAATTTTAATGTATAAAAGAGCGTGCTTTACCTAGTTACCATGTTGGCTTGTGAAAGGCGCTTAAACAGAAATTTCTAAAATAGCTATATTTGTAATAACCGGTGACGCAGCTGCATGGCGCAACTTCCCAACATCATGCCCATACGACCCCGGCTATCGTAACCTCAAGGGTGGACCGTGAACACAAAATTTTGAACCTATTCTTGGTCGGACCCAAGAAGCTACGCAGCTTAGCAGGCCGCAGGCGCGCTTCACGGGGTGTGTTCGGACCCCGCCCGAAGGATTGCGCACGTGTCTAGTATCAGGTATGATTTCTGAGGTCCCCCAGGGAGGCTACCACCGACACCTGCTCGCAGGTCATGGAGCCTAGCCGCTATTCTCTATCTTAGACTCATCGGAAGTTGTTTAGTTCTATTCTTAGCGTGATGAGTGTTAAAATAAAAATATGAAAATGTCCCTAGAAATTTTAAGTTCAAGCTGACATACCTAGCAAAGATTTGGTATGCTCCGTGTTAGAGCATTGACCTATGTTGCCCCCACAGGGTTTCGACAAACCCTGAGTGTTTAGTGTCGGATTATCGATGGCGTGGCCTGCTTCCTCAATTAATTCCGTGGTAGTGTACTGGTGCTTTGACCAGTGAAAGTTTTAACTCATTCACCTCGAGAGCATTCCTAGGAAATTTTGAGTCAGTGTCATAAACGGGTTAGATTTTGGTAACATTTTCCAATTATTTTATTTCCTAGATCCGGTAAAAACGTAAATAGTTAGGTCAGAAGGCCATGAACGCCAGTGCTTGCGGCATTCTCGCACACAAGCCATGGCGAGCAGCGCCTGCTCGTCCATGCGGACAAAACCAGAAAATCCTTATCGTCTCGGTACGAGATAGACCCGAACGCGGTGCTTACAATACAAAGTTTATTGACATATTCAACGTTCATTGACGAAACAAGCGTTACCGAACAAGTATAAGAGCGGACCACATGAATCAAATCGGGGAGCTTAGCAATACTCGCAGTGATCGCTTCGGTGTCAGTCGACTCGGGGCACAGGGCGAGGGGAAAGAAAAGAAGACCAGGGCCGGAGCGTATCGATATCCGCCAGTTCGCGGACTAGGGGCGGTTATCCCTGCTGCGTTTCAATGCTAGCGATGCTTCAGCTAGGAGACGCCTGAAGCAGGGGCCCTAGAGTGCTTCGGAAATCGCTCCTCAATGCAGGTCAGGTCGCTCTGGGCGACGACTACTTAGGCGGGACGGAGTGAAAACGGTGGTGAGAACTGACTATGCGAGCTCAATAGCGTCGTTGGAACGCTATGCAGAGCGATACCGACTCACAAGGGAGACAAGGGGTGCCTGAAAATTTGTCCTCCAACTATAATTGCATGGATGCCTGTGCGTAAATTTGTACTATCGCGTTTGACGTCCTTCCCTACCTAATAGTACGACTGACTGGTCGACAAGCTAAAGAAGCCAGACGGGAGAGGGAAAGGGGCTGATTCCTTGAGTTTAGGCGTACTGAATGTGGTCGTGGGGCCAAGAGGCCTAAGGCGTTCTCCTAGGCAGATGATGAGGTCGCCTCTAGGGGCGAACTCGCTTATCTGGGTTCGATGCGATCGTGTCCGCCGGAATTTCTTCAGGACGGGAGGTTTTATGGGCTGGAGGCACCTAGCAGAGGGTAAAATGGCTTTATTTCCTATTATTGGGGTCGTTTGGGACAGTTGGGCCACGGGAGACCAGCCCCGGACGCCTTTGCGTCTTCGGTTTTCTTTGTTCTGTTGTTGTTTCTTTGCCTCTCTCTATCGGCCACTTTTGTTATTACACTGCATTATTGCAGTGTATTCACTAGGCTGCAGTGCAGTTGACATATTACTGACCTCGTAGTCAGTGTTTTCATACGTCCCTGCAGCCGAGTGGTCAAGATCGCTTGCGCTGCAGCGGGCGTAATTTACCTGTGTAGGATCAAGCCTCAGCTCGGGAATACAAAAAGAAACCAGCTGGGCATACGTAGTACATAGCCTAACGGGCACTCATGATAAATAGTGAAACTTGGCTAAACTCAGTGTTTTCACGCGCCCCCGCGCCCGGGGGGCAAGCCCGCCGGCGCCGCGGGGGCAAACCTCCACCACCCCCCGCGCCGGCCCCCCGCCGGGATCAAGCCTCAGCTCGGGAATACAAAAAGAAACCAGCTGGGCATACGTAGTACATAGCCTAACGGGCACTCATGATAAATAGTGAAACTTGGCTAAACTCAGCGATCGACTCGCTCCAAAAAGAGAAAAAAACGGGTTTTGCGCTCGCTCGACTCGGTGCCTAAATGGCCCGAGCGGGTCACCATTTTTCTTGAGTGAGATGAGGGATAAATAAAATTTATTTTTAGAGGCGGGGGCATGAACCGTCCTCACAGTCAAAGCGCTGCAGGAGCACTGCGAAAGTGCCAGCCGTCGGCTTATTAAACCATAGTCAATTTTAGACATGGTCTTCTGGAGAAGACCATGTCACTATGCTGTAGTGAACAACGGTGGATTGAATCGTTTTCGTGGTATATTTCAGAATGCGCAAAAATAAAGTTTTAGTATCACGCCGTCCATACGCGGCATCAGCTGGGGTGAACGAAATTTTGGGTCGGCTGGGGCTCGGCGCCCTCGGTCGCGTGCTGGGGAGTTTTGGGGAAACGGGGCATAGCCTAGCATTGCTTTCGGTCAGTCGTCAGAGAGAAAGGCTTTCCTACTTGTGCTACCTACGACAAATACTTTCAAACTGCGGTAGTATCCATGCAAGATTTTATTAGTTCGAACATTGATGTGCCGCAAAACAAGAGCCAAATGAAACAGATACAAGCCCTTAATAACGTTCCCAGGGGGAACGGCAAAGACCTTAAGCTCAAGCTTCAGCGCCTAGAATTTGTTCCGTCTTTTGGTGTTCCCAAATTTTCTTAACTCGAAAGAACAAAACAAAGTTTTAAGGGTTTCCTAAAACCCGACGGAGGCTAGTCCTCCATCCCTAATCTGCATTTCTGTCCAAGCCCAAACACGGCATGAGCGTTGAACAATCCACTAAGCTGTAAATTTGTAAACCGTGAGCATAAAAGTAAAACGAGTCCCTACCGGTTCAGCTTCTAAGCGTCGGAAAATTTTACCGTGGTCTGCTCAGCAAAATTCGACGATCCTACCTCAAGAATTGCGAGTCATGTAAAGCGTGGACCCGAAGCGCCCAGTTGGTTTTGTCCTACCTAAGACCACGGGGAATCAGAACTACTTCGACTTTGGTGCCCACAACCTAATACCTTCCGTGCGATCGCCCAAGACGTCCAAAACGGAACTCGACTAGGAGGTTTTGTCGAGGGACTTATAAAGGTACAACAAGCAGGCGTGTAAAACGGGGCATCCACTAACGGACGTAATGTCAACCTATGGTATGTCAACTAATGCTACGAACAACTGACTTTCAATGAACAGTCTGTTTCAGTCGTAGTTGAAGCCCCACATCCTCGGTTCACGTCCTGACTTACAAAGTTTGATCCGGGACAGCAACTGCTAGTCCCCTTCCGTGGGACGGAAGATGTCCACACGGGTCCTCCAGTCGTCGAATCCCATTCCAAACGGAAAACCAAAGCACGAGAAAGTAAAACAATTGTGAAACTAAACTACAAAATCATAGCGTCGGAGCCGGTCAGTAGAGTCGACCGAACTCCGCGCTGCCGAAGTCGAACTGATTCGAGTTTCTTGAGCGACATCCCCAACCTCGAAATTTTCGGCTGTAGTTTAGGATGGCGATTTCGCCGCCATCCAATCGCTGTCAGTCGTCGACCGCCCACTTTTTCAGGTTGTCCTTTTTTGTCCAATTGGGGCTATTTCTGAGGACTTAAAGTTGACAGCTACCGTAAGCCGTCGGTGTCCTTAGGGAGAGTCGGCTCCAATTAAGTTTGCCGACGTCAAATCTGAGCCCTCCGAATAATCGGAAGTTGACCATATGCGACCTCAATTGCAATCTGTTCAGAAGATTCGAATCTTTCAAGCCCTCACTTCCTGAAGAATTATATCAATCCTCTCGTTTACGCCGGATATCTCTTACGTCGGCTTCTTAGCGTCAATCAGCAGAAGACGTAACCCCGTTTTGGTGAACATTTGTCGTCTTTTAAGCCGTTTGAGATCACGTCAATGACCAGCAATATTTCCGGGACACGTAACCCCAATTGATCTAGTTCAGATCAAAGCCACAATCTGTTTCCTTCTTTGGTTGCGAAGTCACTTTCGAGATTGAACTTAAAATGCCGAATACCGAATACCGGAAATTAAATTGGGACATAACCGCAAGAAAGAGTTGTTCATCACCCGCGCAATCCTCGAGAGGCGTAACCAATTCGATAAGCCGACTTGTCAGCGAGTTGCTTCACTCATATGCATCATCCCGCTTACGGCATCGATGATCGATATCCGTTTTGTTGTCTTTGACATTTCAGGACGCCGACCATCAAGCCTTTTTCTAACGCCCACGATACCTGGTACATCGAACGAGTATCATATCTTTTTCTTTGATTCCTAATTGAGCATGTCGTTTCCCACGTGTTCCAAGGAGGGCGCGGCTCATCGGATGGGGCCCGCACTGGGGCAGGGACGGGGCACCACCCAGGGAACGTTCGACGGGAGGGCACCCCCGGCCGGGTCTCCCAGGGGCCGCTGCGGGTCCCCAAACCTACCCCCCTTTCTCTACCGCGTCTCTACTTCTATATATTAGTTATAAAACTACCAATTTATTTAATTATATATAAAGTATATTTTTGTAAATACATGAGTACATACATATATATATATATATATACATATATATATATATATATATATATATATATATATTTATATATATATTTGTTGTTGCTGTTGTCGTCCTTTGGGGTGTCCTCGTCGTCGTTTCCGCCTGCATACATCGAGGCGGCGAGGACAAAGCAGCAGTGGATGTGCACGACGAACAACAACGGCGGCCAAAGGGTCAGCCGAGGAGAGAGAAGCAGCGAAAGGAAAACAACAAAACGACAGGCGAAAGAGAGAGAGAGCGAAAAAGAACGAACAGGGAGAGGGACACGGGAAGGGATGGGCAAGGGTTCCCAGGGCGAATTTCAGTGGGTCGGGGTCAAAATCGTTCCCAGGACGTAAAACGGGGTCGAACGATACCAAACACAAGGGGGGTGGACGAAGTATTGGGACCAGACCCACTCGGGTCAATTTATATATTGTAATATAGGGGACTTTGGCGAGCTCTCCCGGCCGAACGGCTGGGCAGAACGACGCCCGCCGGTCATCATTGGATTCGCCTTGACTAGGCGTGTCGGATGAGGGGCGATACGCCACCCTTGCTCACCAGATTTGGGAAAGTGTTAAAAACGGCTGTGATAAGGAGAATTTTAACAATGACGGGGCGCTTTCGATGGCCGTCCCGAGTTAACGGGTGGGAGCACGGAGACCCGTCGGGTATATTTGGGGATGTTTCGACCAGGCGAACGTAACGAGGGGCGATTCGCCCATTTTTTTGAGTTAGAACTAAAATTTCGAGTATTTTGGTGCCCCCCATTAATTATTATTTCGGACTAGGGGAACCTTGACAGGTTGTGGCGGGTAAACGGGAGATGGGGGGAAGCCCGCTGGATATCGTCAGACTCGCCGAAGATAGGCGAGTAAAATAAGGGATCGCACGTGCGACTTTAGGTTCAGCGATCGAGTAATGGAATGGTGCAAACCATCTAGATTTTATGTCAAATCGGGTAATGATTTTAGGAGTTAATCGCAAGGCACAGGGGCGTTCAAAATCAGCTAGGCACCTACATATATATATATACATATATATACTTATATATCTATATGTTATATGAAGACACCTATCCACCAACAACCAAACTTAGCGTAAGTAAGGTCGTCGGTTCAATTTCAATGTGTTCCGCTCCCCCATAGTGAGGTTAAATCCGCGTGCTATTTGTGTCATTTTGGCCTCCTTGGAAAGCTCGTGAGACGCCCTATCGAAGCATTCGGGGCGGCTGCAGGAAATCTAACCCGGTAAACGGCCACGGGCCGACAAACGGACCCGGCAGCCGTCGTTTCCGGATAACCGAGAACTACTGTATCTCCGATTTAAGCTTTTAGCTGTTCGTTGTTTTCGCGACCACGGCGACGTGCATTACGCGCGACCAGGGCAACGTATATAATTTAGCTTGCGTAAATGTGATATTTTTGGTTTTGATCTCTACTGGGCCGATGGTTTAGCTTGAACTGTAATGTCCTCCTATTCCCGGACGGTCATAATTTTGGACTTCAAAACAAACACCACTACCGCTGGGATGCGACGGGCGAGTTCCAATTTAAACCTGGGCCCCTTTATTTCTCTCGAAACAACAACACGTGGCACCCCCCCCGCTTGACCTTATTCCCTACCAGTCTCTAAAATCATGCTCACCAGTCTTCACGAAATAGCCTTCTCGTGGTCAAGGTAAAACATGCAATGGCAGAGCATTATACATTCATACACACCGAAATATACATTCATACACACCGAAAAATAACCGAAAGTTAATTCAATGAGCTATTATATCAAAAGAGAAAAAAAGCATCAGAACACAATCGAAAGAAGCATATAACAAAGGGGTAAGATGGTTAGTAAAATAAGCATCAGGTATTAACAAGCAAAGCGTTAACAGACAATTTAGCAACAAATTAATAAGCGACACAATGGTATTAATATGACCATGATACCAGGCAGGGTACTTCATGATTTTATCGTAACGCGAATCTCCGCAGGCCTTATGGACGCACCCTAAGGTACTACTTAAAACCGATGTATCTTGATTACCATCCAATAGGGATGAAAATGCTTAACCTTAGTGCCAGAACCCTGCAAAAATGCGTAACGGGCCGGAACGGGCCTGTCACATCTCTTATATTTTAAATGGAAATATTCGGACTTAATTATACGGGTTAAAATTAACTTGTTCGTGCATAAGTCCTAGTAACCTATTAGGCTTTCGGCTCAGTTTCAGTGACCCCATCATCTAGGGCCCTTTCAAAAAATTTTTTGTGTTTCTGCCGTAAACCGTGTTCCACAACCCAAAAATAAGTTAAACCGCATGTGTAGATAAAATAGTACACTATGGTACATGAAAAGTTGATTTCGTTGCTTAACTTAGCCTGCTCAGGAAATGGTTTGTTTACGGGTGTTGATCCTAACCGTGCCTTGTGGTCCGGGCCTAAAAGATTTTGTATATCACCTGGAAATAAGTTATTTTGACCTGACCGTACAAATTTCAGTTGCAATCCCCTAAAGTTCTGACATGTCCTCAGCAAGAGCTCTACCGGCTCTCTGCCGAGTCCTCCTTTAAAAACTCCATGTTATTCACTGTGTATTGGACAAAAGTAGTTATTGGGACTCCTTCACTACCCTGATTTCTGTAGATGAACTGCAACAGCTGGGGAGCCTCGCTCAGCATCTCATGCAATTCGATATTGGCTGCACGGGAGAGTCGTTGCATTCGGGGCGTCTGAATACCAATGTAATAACGCCAGTTGGGTATTATATATCCGTCAATGCGGACAGAAGCGCAAGCGGTGCTTAAGGTACCTTGATAATTCCATTTTCCATGGCGTCCGACAAAATAACAGCAAGGGTCGATGCTCGATGTTGGTCGGCTATGACTTCTCCTACATTCTTGACACATTGGGTGCTTACTCAACTCTGCCTCAAATTCCTTCTCCATGACTTGCTGGAGCGTGTGGCCATTCACGCATTGACCCAACAATTCCATGAGGAGTTCCAGCGAAGCAAGAGCCACTGGATCGAGGTACAATCCAGTTACGCGGTGGTCAATAGGAGATGCCATGCCTAGGATACTGCTTAACATAGCAGAGTCTCGTTGAAGAGCTGGATCCTCACTACACTCGAAGCGAGTATCGAAAAGCCTACTTAGATTATTTAATTGCTCCATGGCTAACACTACTCTCCTATAGAAAAGAGCCTGTGGTTGTAGTACCACAGACTGTCCGAAGTCGGCGTTTATCTCACCTGCTCTAAAGTTAATCGGAATAAGGCATTCCGCTACGAAGGGGTGCGAATTCTTGGCTATTGTGATGCGCGGGTATTGATAATTCGAGGTCTCGGCATGATCAGTAGAAATGATAAACAACGTGTCTGATCCCACAATACGGTTCCGTTCACTCGCTGTCAGTGAGCGAACGCGTCCTCGTTCAATCGGAATGTCATTGGTAAGATAAAGTCCATACATGCTGTGCAATTGCTCATCTAGTCGGCGTGCTCGTGCGTCGTTCGCGTCCTGTACAAAGTTAAGTAGTTGTCTTCGTCCCATACATGCGTCTGAATGTTCACTGATTATTACTACAGATTCCTCCGAATTACCCGGGGACATACTTGGTCTCCCTTCGACGGATTCATCCTCAGCTACCTTAGATTTCTTAAGCGGGCTATCCGAATTACCCGAGGGCATACAAGGCACCTCTTCGACGGATCCCGAAATATCGCTAGAAACGCTAGACAAAGTGTCAGTGGACTCACCTAAATTACCCGGGTGCATACGTGGCGACCCTTCGATAGGATCCTCCCTTGCACTATTGTCCGAGTGAGCCAATCTCAACTCGCTCGCGTCTAACGACTCAACCTCATCACTATCGTCTTCGGTGGTCTCATCCGACTCATCCTCGCTGGTAGTGTCATCAGCGTCTCCAGAACGGATCGACAAATGACTTGTTCGCAGGCTCAAGTCAACACCTTCGTCCGATAGTATTCGCTGTAACGCATTGTTTCGACGCGATTCCCACGCCCCTTCACGGTGCCACTCTCGTACATCGGGGGTAGGTTCACGTCGGTACCAATCGGCGTTCGGATCTTGCCAATTCGCCCAAAACTCTTCGTCGCTCAATAGTTGTTCCTCGTCGAGTTCGCTATCACTGGCTTCGTCATAACTATTATCAGAGTCATCAGGAGCGTTGATTATCTCACACTCAGGCTCACTATCCTGCTCGTCCTCAGAATTGCTGTGTGCATGTGCAGTGCTTTGACTTAGATTAGACACTTTCGCTTCGCTTAAATGATTCGCTTCGCTCGCTGTGGATCCACTTCGTTCAAATAGGAGCTCAACCGACTCCCTCAATTCACTTTTCTTCTGTTCAACAACATCATCAACCACATCAACTTCATCATGCAAGTCATTGAAAAAACTTAGCTCAGCATGGGGAACGTTACTGCGCGCTTCAGTAACGCTTGGCGCAACGGAAGCCTCACAATGCGATGGACGGCCTTTATTTGCCACTCCGCCATCAACATCCCCGTACCTGGGCAGACCCCGGGCAATACTTTCAGCCCCAACGATCGTACCCGCTTCATCGGTGCGAACGGTCGCGAACCCGCTGCTACCTCTGCTTGGATACAGGTGACAAGGGCGGCCCCGGTCAGCATCAAGGAAGGACCCAATGACCGTGGAACCCCTTGCCAATGAGGTCGGGAAATTCACCTCAAGTCCATCGGTGCTATAATTGGCCGGTTCAAAATAGCACTCAATTACATCAACATCACATCCATCATTATCCATCATAAATTCACTAATACTGCAAGCGCGACCTAACTTAGGCAAATCAGCAAGTTCATACGACACACAATTCTGAGGACGAGCAGGATAGCGAGCCTGAGTGTGAGATAATCAACGCTCCTGATGACTCTGATAATAGTTATGACGAAGCCAGTGATAGCGAACTCGACGAAGAACAACTATTGAGCGACGAAGAGTTTTGGGCGAATTGGCAAGATCCGAACGCCGATTGGTACCGACGTGAACCTACCCCCGATGTACGAGAGTGGCACCGTGAAGGGGCGTGGGAATCGCGTCGAAACAATGCGTTACAGCGAATACTATCGGACGAAGGTGTTGACTTGAGCCTGCGAACAAGTCATTTGTCGATCCGTTCTGGAGACGCTGATGACACTACCAGCGAGGATGAGTCGGATGAGACCACCGAAGACGATAGTGATGAGGTTGAGTCGTTAGACGCGAGCGAGTTGAGATTGGCTCACTCGGACAATAGTGCAAGGGAGGATCCTATCGAAGGGTCGCCACGTATGCACCCGGGTAATTTAGGTGAGTCCACTGACACTTTGTCTAGCGTTTCTAGCGATATTTCGGGATCCGTCGAAGAGGTGCCTTGTATGCCCTCGGGTAATTCGGATAGCCCGCTTAAGAAACCTAAGGTAGCTGAGGATGAATCCGTCGAAGGGAGACCAAGTATGTCCCCGGGTAATTCGGAGGAATCTGTAGTAATAATCAGTGAACATTCAGACGCATGTATGGGACGAAGACAACTACTTAACTTTGTACAGGACGCGAACGACGAACGATCACGCCGACTAGATGAGCAATTGCACAGTATGTATGGACTTTATCTTACTAATGACCTTCCGATTGAACGAGGACGCGTTCGCTCACTGACAGCGAGTGAACGGAATCGCATTGTGGGCTCAGACGCATTGTTCACCATTTCTACTGATCATGCCGAGACCTCGAATTATAAATATCCGCGCATCACAATAGCCAAGAATTCGCACCCCTTCGTAGCGGAATGTCTTATTCCGATTAACTTTAGAGCAGGTGAGATAAACACCGACTTTGGACAGTCTGTGGTACTACAACCACAGGCTCTTTTCTATAGGAGAGTAGTGTTAGCCATGGAGCAATTAAATAATCTAAGTAGGCTTTTCGATACTCGCTTCGAGTGTAGTGAGGATCCAGCTCTTCAACGAGACTCTGCTATGTTAAGCAGTATCCTAGGCATGGCATCTCCTATTGACCACCGCGTAACTGGATTGTACCTCGATCCAGTGGCTCTTGCTTCGTTGGAACTCCTCATGGAATTGTTGGGTCAATGCGTGAATGGCCACACGCTCCAGCAAGTCATGGAGAAGGAATTTGAGGCAGAGTTGAGTAATCACCCAATGTGTCAAGAATGTAGGAGAAGTCATAGCCGACCAACAGCGAGCATCGACCCTTGCTGTTATTTTGTCGGACGCCATGGAAAATGGAATTATCAAGGTACCTTAAGCACCGCTTGCGCTTCTGTCCGCATTGACGGATATATAATACCCAACTGGCGTTATTACATTGGTATTCAGACGCCTCGAATGCAACGACTCTCCCGTGCAGCCAATATCGATCTGCATGAGATGCTGAGCGAAGCTCCCCAGCTGTTGGAATTTATTTATAGGCGGTAAAGTTCAAAATTATGACCGTCCGGGAATAGGAGGCCATTACAATGCAAGCTAAATCATCGGCCCAGTAGAGATCAAAACCAAAAATATCAAATTTACGCAAGCTAAATAATATACGTTGCCATGGTCGTTCGTAATACACGTCGCCGTGGTCGCGAAAACAACAAACAGCTAAAAGCTTAAATCGGAGGTACGGTAGTTCTCGGTTATCCGGGAACGGCGGCTGCCGGGTCGGTTTGTCGGCCCGTGGCCGTTTGCCGGGTTAGATTTCCTGCAGCCGCCCACAATGCTTCGCTAGCGCGTCTCACGAGCTTTCCAAGAAGGCCAAAATGACTCAAATCGCACGCGGATTTAACCTTATTATGGGGAAGCGGAACACGTTGAAATTGAACCGACGACCTTAATTACGCTAAGTTTGGTTGTTGGCAGATAGGTGTCTTCATATAAAATACAGAGATATAAGTATATATATGTATATGTATGTAGGTGCCTAGCTGATTTTGAGCGCCCTTGTGTCTTGCGATAAAGTCCTAAATGCATTATCCGATTTGGCATAAGATCCTGACGGTTTGCACTATTCCCGTACTCGATCCCTGAACCTAGAGGCACACATGCGACCCCTTATTTTACTCGCCTGTCTTCGGCGAGTCTGACGACATACAGCGGACCTTCGCCCCATTTCCCGTTAACTCGCCACAATCTGTCAATGTCCCCTAGTCTGACATAATAACTAATGGTGGGCACTAAAATACCCGAAATTTTATTTTTAACTCAAAAATGGGCGAATCACCCCTCATTACGTTCGCCTGGTCTAAACATCCCCAAATATACCCGACGGGTCTCCGTCCTCCCACCCGTTAACTCGGGAGCGCCCCGTCGTTGTTAAAACTCTCCTTATCGCAGCCGTTTTTAACACTTTCCCAAATCTGGTGAGCAAGGGTGGCGTATCGCCCCTCATTCAACTCGCCTAGTCAAGGCGAATCCAACGA
>JASANE010018795.1:0-30626 GCA_030248225.1 Trileptium ribeirensis
AAAACCCGGGTTTTCTATCTATTGTTGTATGAAGGTCTAAGGGGGTTGGTTTGGAGCCGCCTGGTGACACCGGCGGGTCCCGGCGAGGGTGTCCTTCCGGCGGCTGTTTCCCTGTCCTCGGCCGCTACTCGGATCCCGTCCTGTGTAATATTCGAAAGTTCCCTGGAATCACGCGTCCACCTGGAACGTTCGAAAGTTGGTAATTTACTTTAGGCAAGATAAACACAAACCACCAAACAGATATGTGGATCTGCACGTCTGCCTGTCGGTTATATAAGGAACGTGGACGTCAGTATGCTAAACAGATATGTCAACTTATAGACTTGAGACACGCATTGAAACTTGAGCGAATTAAATCGTTTGGGCGGCAAACTATAAAAATTACAAAGATTAGTGGGAGTGGGAAGCAAGAAGTCACTGTTTTGATTGAATGATATAAATCATATCAAACAAAAGCAAGTTTTAGTGACATTCCAAACTTCGGTGAGCGATTTATTCAATATTGTTAGTGTCTTTAAGACCGCCTAGACGCTTTGGTATCCGTGAAGGAATTAATACAATATATTATATTAATTGGACGATTTACTTCGATTAACATCTTGATAACCTTTTACCCAGACGGCATTTTGATTTACAAATCAATATGGTTTCAATTCGAAATATTAAAGTTTCAACTTCGACCCAGATCTGCAGGTACACATTTCTATGAGTCTAGCCGCTACCAGGACATTGTAGCCGATATTTGTTAAGATATTTAATCTTTTCCATAGGTTTTGTTGCTCATGAACCACTAAAATTTCGAGGGGCGCCTCCCATCAGAAGATAACAAAAATTCAATTGAAAAGATAGATGGGAACAAAATTTCGAGGTCCGAGGTACCACCTCGAATACTCGAATCAGTTTGACTTCAGCAGCACAGACTTCGGTCGACTTTGCTGACCTGCTCCGTTGTTTAGTTTGATTTATGTGTTACGACATGTTTTTCTTTTCATATTTTTCGATTGAATCCGGCGGTTTCCTTAAGACGTGGTCAACAGATTTCAAAGGATGTCATTGGGAGAGTATCCGCTTTCGGGCGTTGCTCCCAGCCGATGTAAGTGCGGGTGTGGTTGTTAAGAGATGCTGTCTATTTTACGCTCGGACTACCTAGATGTAGGTGTAGTTAATATATATGCATATACATACTAGCCCATAAAATTTTATCATCATATTGCTAAAGCCCGTCTTCCTTGAGTTGACATTCCGTCCGCTTCTCGGCCGACCCACCCTTCTGCCCAGAATCGTTACAAAAATTCGTGTCTGGAAATTTAGTGAACGAGGTCGGCGTATGCGCCGAAGGTTGGCGCCTGCCAGGGTTGACATAGCGGACAAAATTCTAGGACCAAAAATAGCTGAGCGTAGGAGATGCTCTTTTGACTAACACGTTTTATAGCTTTCTTTTCACTGCATTTGTTACGGCTTTCAACGTCGCGTATTTGTGTAATAATATATGCATATTTTATCGTTAGGTCTGAGGTTTGGTGAGGGTTATTAAGTGACTTGTAAGGCTAGACAGAACATTTCAACAATGTTCTAATTCTGAGATTAATACGCACTTATTCCTTTGACGGATTAACCCATACTCAATACATTACCTTTCCACTTGCAAAATTTGGGTTTATGCAGTAATTAAACTATAATGTTATACATGTGGTGCGTTATAGGGGAAGCTAGTAAGAAAGTATGTCAAAGAACCTGGTGCCCAGAGAATGCGTTCGGATACCGCATGTTCCAAGTGCCGCCATGGTGTGCCTACATAATTAGGTGGTTTCTTAGCAAATTAACAAACAAAATCAAATTAATTACTACTCAGTGATTCCACTTTTGTTACAACTGAACAAAGCAAATTCCCCTGTTCTGCGAGCTTCAAAAGCCGTTGGCTCTGAAAATTCATAGTGGTTTGTCGTTGTTTCGGCGGTGTCAAACACGAAAGATTACGGCTGTCTCCCCGCTTCGAGGTGCCGAGTATTACTGAAGTATGCAAGGACTGGCTATTGGCAGGAACAACCTGTCGACCCCATGTCCTTTCCGACGACCGTAATCTTAGCTAATAGGGCACAAACTACGCCTTTGTAGCAGGACCAGGGAAACGGAACAAAATCCGAACAAACTTAGGACATTGTGTGTGTTTCCGCGCTCTCCCAAACATGTTAAACAGATAACTATTCATATAACATGAGACTCTTGTGCGACGCCCCAGCATAAATAAAAACCAGGCCAGTGAAAATGTGCATTTGTGAGACATTTGTGGGCCAGGAGTGTAACATGAAGCGGCAAAGAGGTTAGTGTTTGTTCCGATCCTTTATCGATTGTACATCCAAATTTCCTAGGAAAACTAGGAAAAGTTCTACCTTCAAATTTTCTAGGATAATTCAGGTAAAAAACACAAAGCGTTTTGCCCCCAAATTTTGTACGATAAGTTAGGCCAAATTATTAGGAGTCCTGCGTCCTAAGTGTATAGGACGATTAAGACAAATTTACTAATAGTTTCAGATCCAACTTGGTATCCGACCTAAGGCACGTTTAGCAAATAGGTATAAATTTAGAGCAGCGCTCTATCATAAAGAAATTAGCCACGTACTTCCTGACCCATCGACCAGTAATGTTTCGACCAGTTTGGTGGTTTCTTTGTTTTTCAGCGCAGCCGTTTACGCTTTCAATTAGCAATTGTGATTCAGCATTTTGAGCTTTGAGTTTTGGTATCATAGTTTCATTCACATGTCTCTCCTTGTATATAGTCAGTCATCGGTACGACGACTATAGTTGCGCTAGCGCTCGCTTAGGTAGGACCAACGCCCTCAAAATATCGAAAGTACGTGCGTTGGTGCAGCACGCATCGCAATGTCAACGCAGCATGTAGGACAACGACATAACAACAATAACACACACGGAAATTGATTAAAAGGGAAACCGTGGGTGAAATAGAAATCGAGGGAGGGAAAATTTAGTGTCTAGGCCGAGAATCGTAGAACGGAGAAAGAGGACTAAAATTATGGTCGTAATACGTTGAAAAAAAAAGTTGTAATCGAGGACGATTCAGGGAGCTAGGTGCTATAAGGTAATTGTCAGCAATACGCGAAATTATGCAATTTTAAGCCAACATTGCGCACGTACCGTGCCCCATATATGAGTCCCGGATGCGCCCCAAAAGCTTTTCCTCGACTTTGGCTATATGACAGTCACAAAATCTAGCTAGATCCTCCTGAACAGTAAAATTGGCTGGACGGTGGGTCGACAAAAATAACGCAAATCACCCCACCGAAATCAGTAGTACAAATTTGGTTAGGCCGATACTTAAAAATACTCGGAATCGTGCCCTAGCGTTCATAGTAGTTTGGTGAATAATCCACCTCCAAAATTCTTCTTATGGTCGCATAAGATCAATTCCCACCTTCCGCCCGATCAAAAGCCGCCCCCAAATCGACACCAAATTTGCTGTTAGCGATCGGGGAGAAAAGTTTGGCTAACGGTAAAGCGGCCCTATGCTACCGTAACTTGTGCATCCATACCTCAACTTGAAAGGCAACAGAATACGTAGCGTGAAAGTTGCACAGGAACTGGGTGGGGGCTTTGATGGATCGCGCCCCTACAGTGCAAAACAAAGTTTACCGTTAAGGTTGTCACGACAACCAGTCCTGGTATCTCCTGAGAAAAATTCACCACGTACGGTATAGCTCGAGTCGTCTTGTTCGCATTGTAACTCAGGGGCATACTTTTTGGTGCGAGCGAGAAAATTTGACATCATCAGACGGTTTAAATAATGCGCCCATCTTTGGGATAGTGACTTCAGAGTAACGCAGGCGGTGTGCAAACATAGGGTTTAGACGCTGTTTGTAATTAGTGCGCGCCTAGTGTTCTAACAAATTCAGTACGTAACCAAGCATAACTATAGCTGTTCAAATTTTGAGCCAATTTGAGGCAATCCTAGGGACCAGGTCTGATGAATATGGAAGCTCTGTGCTGCAATAATGTGATTAGCTCGATGGTATTGCTCGTGTGATAGGAGGCCCTGCGTGATAGCGTGAAAATTAAAATGCAGACCTACTAAAGTTGATTCTTGGCGATTCACTAGTAAACACAGGAGTGAGTGTGGAGCGTGATACAAAACCATCATGATAAAGAAGAGCACAGGTTCCAGGGACGGGAGCGATACTACTTAGATTGGCGTTAAGCTGAGTCAGCAAAGCCAGACACTTTCAAAAGTATAACACCTCTGGAAATGCAGATTTCTTGTCCCTGACATAAGTGTAGTATTTTCTTCGGTTTCTGTGTATCGCACGTATGCTTGTAGGGGTGCGAACTGTGAATAGAGTTGTTTCTGTTGTTCACACACGTTTTGTCGGATTGTGAAGTGATAGAACCCCGGCGCAATGGCCGTCGGGCGAAAATTATCAAGCGATGGTCACGTGGATGTTCTTATATAGAGTGTACGCTGAAACGGGACTGTTCCATCGCTGGCCCAAGTATAGTTTTGTCGCGTCCTACTGTAAACCTGGCAAATAAATTATAAATCATTTATGATCGATCTGGCACTAAAATCGTGAATAACCAAGGCGACTTTAAGGATCTCACTCGCCCGAAATGAATAATTCGATGTTAAGGATGCATGAGAGGTAGGGAAAACACCGCCTAAGCGAACGTACATTTCAATAACTATGGTTGAGTGCTAGTAAATGGCTTCCTGATTGATGCTAATTGCACCATATATTCATGCACTAAAAAGTTAATGTTATACGGGGTTTTCATTTGTAATGTATGTAGCTACTTTGTTGTCAGTACTGTACCTTGTTCGAACCTGTCTGTCCTATATATAGCTATTCACCGGGTGTTGACGTGAATTCTGTGAATGGGATGTTTTAAAACGGAACCGTATCTTCACGAAGGTTGGTAGCGCCGAGTGCTATGTCGAGCGTATTTCGAAGCACCCCAGGGGCCATTTTCTTATCAATAGCTGACGGGAATTTCGTCGAAATTGGGAGTCGTGGTCTGCAAATTTTACGGGAATCGCTCATGTTGCCCCTACGGATATTGTCGAAGCATAGTAATTCGCGTTGTCTCGTCGTACAAATCTGACCCATTAATGTTGCCCGTCTGTACCCAGTGCTAGTACGTATTCCACTCGGATACTCTTATCTAGCTTGCAATGTACACATGCTCGAATAAAATGAAGATAATCAACCACTACGTCCTGTGTTGTTCATTCTAGCAGTGTTTTATGTTTCAGGCGTTTTGTGCGTCCGGAGCAGTCAACCCTACTCGCTATGGTCTGCAGGTGAAAGATCCTAAGCCTTAACGTATACTGCCTGCTACCTTTGCTGAATTAATAGAGTATCGGAAAAATTGCGTGAGGAATTCAGGAAACCCGTAGCGAAAATCAATCCCGAAAATGTCATATACTAATCGTGATCAAAGTTTACTAGCCGCAATACCCCGATAAAAACAAACAATCACAGCTAAGTTGTCAATTGGAACACTCGACTTTAAACTCTAGGGCACTGTGGGAACTCAGCAGTTGCCACATTGGCTATAGTTAGTCGGGCTAGAAGCACGTCCGATAGACACAGAATCAAAATTTATACCAAAATCGAAACGCATGCACAAATCTATTCTTTAATAATGACGAATCAAATAACTTCCAAGTGAGATTAAGACGGGGAACATCGGTTGGGCAATATGACCCGTGAGCAGGTGTCCGTGCCAACGTTCCAACGTTTCCGTGCTCAACAACCATACCAAACACCAGACGCAACCAATCAGGCGGGTCCGAACACCCCTCGTGAAGAGCCTGCGCCTTGCTATGCTCCATAGCTTCTTGGGTCTGATCGAGAAAAGTTGTCGAACTTGCAAAAAAAATTATGGTCCACCCTTGAGGTTATGATAGACGAGGTCGTATGGGCATGGTGTTAGGAAGCTGCGCCATGCAGCTGCGTACCGTTATTACACATAAATGGATTATGCATAGGAATTCACATAACTGGCAATAACTTCTTAAACCATGTACCGATTATTCGACTCAACTCGTCAGTGCGGTTTGAATGGATTAGCTTTAGCTTTATCGTTGACTGGGTTAGATTTATGGAATTGCACCTTTAGGAACCCAAAAAAATGGAAAAAACTTTGTCATAAATAATGTCGAAATGGTCGAATTGAAAAATTTTGAACCGCCTCACGTTGCTACTAAAACTTCTGTTATATCTTAAAATTGACCAATTTCGGGTTGGGGATTCTAGGAAACTTTCTTTGGTATTTGTGCACGCAATACGTGCAATTGAAGCAACGCCATTACCAGGTAGACTTAGATAAATCTCTCCAATGCTCGGTGTTCATGCAAAACTCATGTCGTAGTGGCATGAATCCGTTGCAACAAAAATTACATTCAATAAGGTGTGCTAACCTGAAACGGCTTGTTTTACAAATGCTTGATGTGTCTTTTTAACACTTAAACGGTTGTTTGGTGCGGAATCTCTGTTAATTATAAAATCCACTTTTTGGCAGAATAGAAATCGGTATTTCTTTGTTTTTACTGAACACCGGAGTGAACTTTATCAATTATATACCTTACTACCTTAAAAACGCTTAAAGTCATTCGAACTACACCAATGGCAAATTAGAATATAACAACAATATAATAATTTTTGTGTAGCACCACAGAAATATTAAAAAATTATCTCAAATTTTTATTACCGTTTAGGTAATAGCGATCATTAACTCACTGATATTTATTTGAATGTTTGGGGAATCATACGGATATAAAGTTAAAATATTTTGAAAGGTAAACTAAGGTGATAAAAGAGCAGGGACCTGTAGTATTTATTTCAAATTTCACCGTCGCGTGGTCTTGAAAATTTTATTTTAATTTGAATTGACATGTCATTCAGATGCTCGGAGGACAATTGTAAAACAGTGATCTAGCGGGCCCACCCATCCTACCAATTCAGAGCTTAGGGTTTCACATGCAGGTACCTTTTTGCGTGTTCAGTACTTTTTGTTCCAGCCAATATATACATGGAGCGGCCAAGACGTGTAGACACAATAATAGCATTATTAGAACAGTAATTTGACGGGATTTATCAATTTTAGGGTGGGAGTAGAATTTTACAAAAGGATATTGTCCCTTATTATACGAACTTGTGATTCACATTTGCAATTAAAAATTACCCAGGTAAAATAAACAAGGCGACATTTTGTGACGGGGAAAGACACAGAAGCAGTCGCATCGTACCAGGTAAACCCGAAAATGTCACAGCCTCAGGCAGCCAGCTTCTTCATTTAGAAGAAATCAGCTGCAGTAAATAAATTTGCTGTGGTAAGCATGAAATGTATAATAATACTTTTAAAATGGCGTAACTCAAGACTGGCGATCTCAGCATAAATACGAAATAGGTACAGTAGAATATCATACATTCAGTAGTAAACAATGTTAAATATAGGACGTGTCGCAAACTGTTTCAAACCGTTGAAACCCAACGTTGCCCGCGGAGCATCTAGCACTATAAGGTTAACCTATTATTCGCAAGTTATGGTTTACTTACTCGACTTAGCTCCATCGGTTTATTGCCCGTTGGCGTCGACGGTAGTTTACGCAATCCTTCCCCCATTTGAATTGTTCTGTGCTACGGTTGGTGATGACACGACAACACTGTGAACTCATATTATCGAGCCATTTCTGTCATGGTAGCCCTCTATGGTTGTTTCTCGTCAATAATAGTAAAAGTTGTTTGTTTGATAAGCATATATGTAGCCTTTCGTTCTACATAAGTAGGTATGTTTCCAAATATACCATGTTTTCGATGTATTACCTTCTGCACAAGGGCGCCGCAAGAGGGTGTTCTAAGGGGACGGTCCCTCCACTTTTCACTGACGAATGTACAAAAATTAACTAACGGGTATAGAATAAAATGAATTTCAATGACCGGCCCTCTCCACTTTTTTGCTGCCCCATCACTTTTGAAGAGCGGGCAACGTCCTTGCTTCGATACGTTTTATAGGATATCTAGGTTTTTGCCTATTTAGTAATGGTTGACTCATCATGCCATCTTTGGTAACATTCCATTTAAAAGAAGAGCAAACGAGTTGCGTCAACTTTTTTGGCGGTCCAACCTTCTGCAGCAGTACACTAAACAAATAAGTGTTCACTATTTGCAGTTTCGTCTCCAGATTGATATCAGCACTTTTTTTACTCTTTGTTGAAGCCTGCAAAACCTCCGTAGATCTTTCCAATCCTTCTAAAAAAACTCTTTGCTGCAGTTTATTGGCGATGCACAGGCTATCCAGATATTGAAACACTTTTTTGTTCGAGGTAACTTGTTCCACATTGATTATTGATAAGGCGGTCTCTGTCACCAGCCATCTTTAATTCAGCGATAATCTCGATTTTGTTTAACTCTTTCCCGCATGAGTTATTGTGTATTTGATGAACAGACTTTTGCCGCGGCGGCGGTTTGAACCCAAATCGCTTTGGTGAGAGTCTTGTATTTTAATCGATACGGCATTTAGGAGCTGAGTGGCTCGGTTCATTAAGCAGCCTCACAAAGCGAGCGAACAACAACACACGTGCAAACACACGCCCTGCGACCAACTCAGCGCATCGCGTCGCAATACGCGCTGTCAGAACCTTATGACTGAAAGCGTTAAAATTTGCCAACAAAGAATTAAGCAACAAGTTCAAGACAGAAAAAGTGGGATCTTATTGAATTGCTATAACCGTAACCACATTGGTTTACTGATGATATTTAAATCTATAATATCGTTACTGAAGAACATAAACGCAGTTGTCGCGCAGGTCTGCGAGCTTATATAAAATAATGGTAAAACGAAAAGTAATGGCATTTAGTAGAACCCATGACAGCACTGATACATGTCTTGAGTTGAGTCCCTGCCTGAATCTGCCTACCAGTTCGTTGGATATACAGAACGCATTATTAGAAGATCTATATGTAGCTAGAATTCTGATTGTACTTAACTTAACTTCATAGTAGTGTTGGCTTCCATCAGATTTCTCGTTGGCCAGCAGGCCAGGAAATCTTGCGGTCGCCTGGCTGGCGAGCTTGAAAACGGCCGGCCGGTAAACCGATTGGTCGCAAAAACGGCCGGACAGAAAAATGACTGGTCAGTGAATTTTCCGGCTGGTATCTAACATCTATTGATTTTGCCATTTTTATGTGACATTTTTTAAATCTAAATTTTTCCGTGCTGATTGTGCCGAAATCGCACTCATCCTGTGCACAGTTTCTTGTAAAACCGCAATGTTCCCCAAGCTGCATTTCTTATTATTTAATCCATGCCAAGCATTCTTGAAAAAACGGCTAATATTTTAGGGCGAACGCTACAACAGCGACCGTAACTACCTGGAAGCCTCTAATGCTTACGAAATAAGCGTAAATCAGACATTGCTCTGCGCTACCTTTTTACATTTGTTGTTGCATAAATGTCGTAAGATTCGATACATTTTCATTTGGTAGGCGGACTCAAGCGGTCACCTTCGACGGTATCCCGATATATTTCCTGGTTTATATCCTACGTAGGCGATACTTACGTATGGTACATAATTCTTACAAATACAACACTTTCTCAAGTATGAAAACATGACGTTTTATTTGTTTCTAAGTCGTTTGTGCCACTATACCAATACACCACCGATTATTTCCAAAAGTGTAAACTTATGATTGCATAATAACAAAATACTTAATCCTTCTTTTATTTATCATGCGAACCGCATTGCCGACCTTGGACGAATGGTGGCAAAATCAAGGTTATCGGTTCACGGATTGACGACTTAGTCTTGGAGGAAGGTATAGACAGAGCCTTAGTAGCGATGGGCTCGGGCCAGATTTTTGTTGGCCGGCCGGCCGTGAAATTTTGCCCGGTGAAATTTTGTGCCCAACACTACTCCAAAGGTAAGGGAAGCCCAAATCACGTCATGTTTGATAGTGCCAACGGCCTTTTGGTAGATCCATATGCCAGTTATAAACAAGACTGTTTTTGTTTTAGCCTTCTCACTTGTGAAGCTGGGTGTTAGCAACAACAGCAAAAAGTATTTTTCCGCAATGCGACTTTGCTTAAAATTTAGATTATTTTAGCAAAAGACAACGTAAATATCAAGACATTGATTTCTGAAGTTGCAAGAAATACTGAATACGGAAATATGAATAAACGAATGAAACAGGAAAATAGAAATGAAATTTGAAGCCGTTATTTATTAATTTCATTTAAGAGAAAAAGTAGCTTAGATAATAAAATGCGGCAAAAAGGTCTTACAGGTATATTTTAAGTTGTTTACAGATGGCAACATCTTTGAACAGAGAAAACTGAATTCTAATTGATTTTTGTATCCTAAAAAGTTTTGTATTCGGCAGTCGCAGAACGTCACGACATCATGATATGACTGTAAAATTCGTAAGATGCAGCATAACTAACTTGACATCACTAGATGAAAACAAGAAATCCTTAAAACTTTGCTGTATTCCCGTCACTTTAAACTAGCCTGGTGTTACATAAATATAGAGTCTTTTCAAAGGAATTTAGTTGATACTCGGGTCAGCGTAACTTTTAGGGACGTAAGTGAAATGTATGTTGTCTACGCTTATGCTCTGCCAATGCCTAAATCGGGTTGGGGGGCTGCTGCATTATACCAATCAAGCACACTCAAGTAGTTCTTTTGCTAACAATATAACGCATAAGGATATAAAGATATGACGTATTGGGTTATAACGTACGGTACTTAAAGGTGACATGATTTAGAATTGAGAAAGAGCAGCTGGGCTTGACTCGAATTTTACCTAGCTTGGCTTGGCTCAGCACACGCCTGCTTAATGAGAAGTTGGGTCAGCTCGGATTGTTACCAATTTGTCTCGTCTCGGTTCCAAAAGCTCGGGAATGCAAATAGACTGTGATGTACAACTGGATACACAAATGGATGTGATCTAACAGATATGACAACTTAGTTCGCTCTTTGATTAATTCAACTACTGAAACAAAATATTAAGAAACATGTAAAATCATTTACGTTCAGGGGAAGCCCATGCTACAAAATGGTGAGGAACACAAAGTCCGACAGTGAATGAATTGCAAGATATCAGATAAGATAAGGCGATGAAATTACACTCACTGAAGAGCATAACAATATTCAGATTTAATGAGATAAGGGCCGTGGTATGGCGCGGTTCATGTCATAAATAACGCGCTACCCCGGTTCCTCATGAAACCAAGCAACAACTGCTAAATAATAGCTCATTGGTTGTGTAGGCAGCTTGCGCTAGTACAACCCGGACTCCATTTCTGGTGCCGGCTCGAGTTTGTGTTAAAATACACGACAGACAAATTAAATTCTGACATTAAAGAGTTGATTGTGATATGCTATAAAATGATCAATTAGAAATATATGTCGAATTCGATATCTTAAAATAAATTACATAGCTAATGATTGGAAAGTTTCGTTGATTTACAAACCCTTATAATTCAGGAACAGATCGAGAAATACGGCTATATTTCTATATTGCGCTTTTGAGGGTATTTGTCTTGTGCATACAGACAATACCTAATGTCATCCCGAGATTTTCGTCGACCACCTGTACAGAGTGATGTCAAATTTAAGTAATTCCCTATAAAACAAGGTATTGTAGTGAAAAAAATTAATAATATTACCCCCAAAGGTCCAAGCTTAGCGTTTAGTAAATCGATAACGTTGGAAAATACGTCGTGCCGGCACAACATGCTATAATGCTACAGACCAGGGTATTGCTGATGTGTGCATGGCAGTATTCGCTGGTAACAAATACAGTCTAAGTACAGCAAATTGATGCAACTGGTACCATACCTTTTATCAATTGGCGTAGTTGATATGGGATCATCTGACGCAACTGCCATGAAACCAACTACAAATATCGCAACACCATCGCGAGCATCCACAAATTGTTGCAACGGCGCAATAATATAATAGTCGCAATAGTGTCAAGGTGATATGACGTAAAGTATTGGGCAGGGTGATTTAGACCTTTTATCGGTGCACCATCACCGCCTGCGCTATCACGGTGCCGCGTTTATATATACGAAAATCCGTGCAGAGAGGGCACATAGTATCTTGCAACACTGGCACGTGTCTGCAGCTACCAGGCTAACACCAGCGGCCTTCGGACACCTATTTGTTCTGCAGGATGCATCAATTATAGAAAATTTCAGCCTTTATAGCGGAACAGTGTTTCAGTCTACAATAAATATATATGAAACATGTATTTAAATTGACGTCATTAGTTTGTGAAAATTGTTCTAAAACGGTATCTTACATATACATTAACTGTTTAGTTTATCATAGTTAATAGGGGCTAATTATGCTCTGCTGCTGCGTGACTTTTGCATAAAGTAAGCAAATGCTGCATCAACGTATCAGTGAGGTCAGTGTTTGTTTCAATTTGTGTCATTTATCGTGGAAACAAAGAAATTCAAACAGAAATTACAGCAGATGGAATCCCATATTTTGGGACGCAGGAGAAACCAAGGAACTGCATTTCGTATCGATAGTAATGAAAAACGTCATAAAATGCCTGCCTCAACATGTGGAAATTGAATAATAGTAAATGTGACTATGAATTGGTTTCGAAATTTCAGAACACATGACGCACCATATACGAGTGATAATGCTTACTGACACACTAATGCGACAATCAACGTTTGTATAATGGGCCGTATCATGCGTATAGCTAAGCACTGGTGATTATAGTCCCAACTGCCTATATCCTACTATACTTTGAAAGTAATACCCTAACAAGTTACTGGGTCACTGGTGGTGCTGTGGTTATCACGATATCTGTCGCTAATCGAGACGAAATGGTATCCGTGCTGAGCCGAATTACAGTGGTAGCGGTTGACATCCCTGGTATCGTTGTGACCGAGCTGCTTACAGGTTGCGACGTCACTCCTGATGCTATTGCCGTGCTGATTGTGTAAAGCTGGAATGCCGGATTCCAAATTGCGCTTGCTGATGGTTGCGCTCTAGTAAACATCAATACTTCCTTCGTATACGAGTGCGCTTCATTTGTTGTTGGGTCATGCCTAGGATCTTGTGAAAGAGCATCAGAATTTCATTTCTTCCTTACTCGGATTATATACTTTCTCGAAATCGCCAAACCCCAGTTTCAATTCACAACGCCACTGAGACAAACGTATGTCTTGGGCGGTTTATCTAGTAAAGCCTTCAGCAGCTTATTAATCGGTTTCAACATCAAATTTGTGTCCTAGGAGATAGCGTCGAAAATGCAGTGTGGCCCACCGAATCGCGAGCGCTTCCGCCTCAATAATAGGGTACCTATGCTGATAATCTAGCAGAGCCCTTCCGGTATTCGCTATCGGTATGAGTCCCTACTTAGTGTTCTGATATGGAACGGGCACATGGCGTAGCCCGATACATCTATTTGAAATGAAATATGTATTAGTACTGGTTCTTTCATTAATGCTCATTTTAGATTCATAAATGCTTCTTGGCACTTAGGTGTCTATTTAAATTCAGTAAGCCTTAGTTAGTTGAATATCTCGTGCGTGTCTGATTAATTGGGTATGAACCTCTGACAGTATCGTACGAGACCTAGGCAACTTTAAAGTTGCTTCAACGTTTTCGAAAGGTTGAATTATTCAATCGGTATAGCTTTCTTCCGATCCGGTTAGATACCTTCAGTATTAGTTATATATCCTAGGTATTTTAAACTAGCCCGAAAGTGTCGATATTGTGGTGGTTTTAATTTTACAATTGTTTTTCTAAAACGGTCGAAAACGCGGATAAAATCTGCCAAATGTGCATCGAACGTTAGCGAATTTTTGTCTATGCTTCTAACGTAACTTTTTAGCCGACTAAACCACTGCTACAGTAATGTTCCAGACAGTCTGATCAGTTTGTGTAAAAAATCAAAATTGAAATTCACGAAGATGGAATTCTGAAATTTTGGTACCCGGCAGGAACCAAGAAACCCCGTTTTGTCCCGAAGGAAAACGCCGAAAATTGTGTGCCCCTGCCTCTAAAAATTGAATAAACGTAAATGTGTTTATATTTTAGACTTTTCAGAACAGATGACACATCATATATTCGTGATAATGCTGGCACACTAATGCAACAATGAAGCTTTGTGTAACAAACCCTCAATGAGATTGTAGATTAGGTTTTTTTCATACACTGGCAATTAGCTCCAGAAGTAGTCTCAGTAGTTATATAAATCCACACCATATTTTATTAATTTTAATATATTGATCTATTAATTTTAATATCTTGATCTTAATTGATTTTAGTATATATGTTGTTTACTGTGACTGGCTTATTTCAGCGATCATTTGGGCAAATTTATACGCCGCAAAGTCGCTAGTTGAAGAAAGAATTTCAATCATTTCTATTTAATTGCTTTTAGAGCATGTTTCGACGCCATAGTACTGCATTCCAGTGTTTTCCAATATCTCCAGGCGTTTAGTTAATGTATTTGTAAATACCAGATAGACTGAGATTTAATTAAGTACATATTTTCTCACAAAAACGCACTATTTAAGTTATGTTTTGTTTTAACAGAGTCTTTTACGGAACTAATTTCGAATCATGAATTTAACCATTTTGAACAGGGATTATATTACACAAGTTTTCCATTACAAAAGTTAATAACTTTACAGTAAAACAATCAACAACTTTTTGTTTTTTACACTGCTTCCAACGAATAATAGTTTTTAATTATTACAAGATATATAGTTTAAATCATAGAATTAATTTATATAACACTAGAAGCTGTAGCCTAATTGAATAAATACAAAACACTATTACAGTTAGTTGATTTTTTGAACATGTTTTAAATTTTTGGCACCAAGTTCTGTTAAGTCTGACTAAAAATTTTTTAATCGATGTAATCATTTATATAAAATACCGATTCAACAATCAGGGTTGGCTCATTTTGATCTTGCTAGAACTATAAACTGGTCGCACGGTTCTTCAGTTTTAAATCTGACTGCTTATACAAACGAATTAGCCAGGACTCGGCGTAAGGTTTTGTCTTTCAACAATTAGAATTTAACATTTTATTGTTTTTATGTTTCAAGAAAATAGTGTTGTAAATTTTGGCCAATCCTTTCCTGCCGAAAAATTTTACTGGTAAAATATCTAAAGCACAAGATAGAGTCAAAAGTTTAATATCTTAATCTATAATCTCTGAAATTATATACCGCAGACACTTTTTGTATGTATACCATCCAATTATGAAGAATTATCATTCATCACAAAAAACTTTTTTTTTTGTGCGCCCAGTTTTAACGAAAATCCTGCATTCCAGATTGTCGTTACCACTTTGGTTATAAGGTATTAATGTCAGTTAGCATGATAATAAACCTAGCAAAGGAAATTTACCCAGCAGTTCACATTAGGCTTTTATACTTGTCGTGCGATTTCACGAAGCTGCTAATGCTATCCAATTTTGAAAAAATGTTGGGAATTGCCCAATCTCATCCTGATGTAATTTCAAACTATGGCGTGGACAACTGGTCTCCCGCTATAACAAATCCCATTTATCAATTAGCAACAAAATTTGATCCACTGCAATCAGGTAAAATAGGCCGGAAAACCACTCGCAAAACTGGCTTTGTGGTATCAGCTTTTTAGATTGTTTATGCATTCTGACAATACATGCTCATTTGCTCATAGAGGGGGAGCAGTGGAGTTTACACGCCCGTGAGACGTCGGGCCCCGTGTCCCCTGATCGTGAGTTGCCGATTATCCTTGACAGATTGGTCGCACAACCTGCCCTTCTCCCGAGGACTCGGCTGCAACAATGGTACCTCGTGCATATATGCTCTATGACGATTTCGATACACATGCCTTGTCTTTCACTTAAAATGCTAATGCAATAGTTTATTCAATAATACTAATATTACACTAATATTTTTTACTCAACTAATGAGTCGTCCTACACGTATTCAAGTGGCTTATTGATGTCACTTGTAGGTATATAAATGCCCATCAATGACATATATAGTTCATGATCATAAAAAGGTATATATATTATATATAAAATGTTAAAAAACTTCGTGTTACATTATTTTGTTGGGTTTAAAAACAATGATTTCATGTCAGTTTCAGTTTTTTGAGAGCATCAGCTTCTAGAGATATATAAAAGTAATTTTACAAATCGGACAACTTCGCGTTCACATCTATACTATATACCTTTTTATATTTGAGAGCTGAATAAACACTGAGTTGGTAGTTTACTGTTGCTTTTTTTAAAAAGCGCAGTCTTCATCCTGTCGAATTATTATCCTAGAATAGTAGCTTCCCAAAATATTCATAGTCCCATAAAAGCATTTCATATTTGTATTTTTTTCATACAGATATGTAGACACATAGTACGCCGTTTCTATTTTTATTGTCACACTTTAGAGCATAAACCAGACGGACATTCGATTTTGATTTGAAAAACTTTTCTCTGAAACAAATCTGAAATACATTGAAAAAAGCTCGCCGCGCTCTTGGAATTACAGTTATTCACTGTTTAAAATATATAGATAACATACTTTTCAAATATATTTTTCGTCTTCTTCCAAAAAAGCATTTTTATAGATATATGAATACATTTATACCTAAACGTAATGCCTTAGTTTCCGATTTTTTGGCGTAGAAAAACAGTACAGCAAGCTACATAGCCGTTACACCCCACCGAACTTGCCTCAGGTTTTCGAAGAAAAGAGTTATCTAAGCAAATTTTGTCGCAAACAATTTAGCTCACTGAAACATTCATCAAACGCATAACAGCGTACCCATTGCCTAAATTTCTTTGATGATTTGATTTAGGGCAAAACAGTAATTTTTGGCTTTAAAATTGATAGTTGTCGTTGCGTAACCGCAAATTGAATTCTAATTTACTAATAAAGCACTGTTTACTAATGAAGAACCGGTAGTTTGCCCAAAATCGTTCCAGCGGGTATGTCCATATTTATATTTCTGTGAAAATAACGTTGGTACACCTCGAGTGAAAGGAATAATTATTTTTAGCTAGCGTACTAAGCCCACTGGGATCCAGGCGTCGTGTGACATCGTATTTTGCAGCTGACTTAGACAAATATATGTTTTTAGCCACAGCAATTTCCCTTTTATATTGATAAGTTATAAAACAGCGTACTCTCAGAAATATGTTATAATCTGCATGAGATGTTTTGAAAAATGACTTTGCAACCGACATCTCCAAAAGCTTTTGGACTCAAAACGGTACTGTTTGTACGGTGGAACGCGCAGTTTAAAAATTAATTCTCTCGGTTTTACAGTATTTTGAGATCCAGAAATTCCAAAGGGATTTATCATAATGTCAAAAAACCTTACAGATAATGTCAAAATAGTATGGAACTTTTGCTAAAAGTTAATAAATTCGCACCGCCAACTATTTTTGGTGTTGAAAATTGTTTAATTATGCTTTTAAATTGAAATGAAATATTAAAATATAAATTTAAAGAAAAGTTGGTTAATTGTTTGATCGTGACAATTTTGTGCTAATTATTGATTATATCGGGAATGCGGATGATTGGATTAGATTCTATACTAATGATACCATGTTTAATTTAGGCCAGTTATTTAAATGAACAAAGTTGGCAGTTTGCCTATAAAAGGCTTATGCCAAAATAGAGTCAAGTTCAGACTTTTCGACAAATATATATACTTATTTTATTTTCACGGGTAATTGTGCCGTAAACCAACCTAGAAGGACAACTATTAAAACAAATAGCATGTCCTTGACTGTATTCTACATTATTGTAACGTTTTAGCTATAATTTTTTTCGTTCAATTAGCGATCGCGTGTTAAAGTTCATGACAACAGATAAAGGTCAGGGCAGTAGCTGCGACAATGCATATAAACTGGTACGGGGCTGAAGGAAATTCAATGGGTTTTAAAGATGGTTATATAATGAATAAAAAAAGCAAGCTGGTTGTCTAAAACGTGAGTTCGTCTGAATCGCAGCAGGATGGTCGGGATAGAGCAGGGACGGAGCTACAACTTGCCCTGTCCATCTTCGTGCCAACGGATCTGGATAGGGTACTCCAACCACCATCTCGTGGCTCACTGAAGTGATTGTAATTAGGCAATGGCTGGAACTTTAACCTTGAAAAGTTTGGCCTGAATGAGTTTTCCTGTTTACTTTCCCTATATTTAGCTGATACAGGGGTACTCTACTAAAGGTATTTATGACAATGACCCTTTGTAGTTATATGAATAATTGACTTTAGTGGTAAAGGTATTTCTTTCCGCAACTATCGTGGACAGATGTAATTGTTATTTTTGTATTTAAGCGGTAATATGCAATGGAAAGAAGTATTTTCGATTTAATCTATCTAAAGGATGTCTAAAGATGAAATAGTTTAAGTGTTTATAGCAATCTTTGTGGTTCATAAATGCTTTATTTCCAAATTATTTTTTTCACCACTTTCTGCATCAGCACTGTGCGCGCAGCACTTTAACGAATCCAAAGCAATCACCTACAAACACCAGTAGTTAGTTCACACACAAGTCTACATGCACGAGTTCTTTGCCAAATGTTGGGAACTAAACCTGAAGTTATTTAAAAAACCTATTCAATGATTTACTCTTTTACACTATGGATTTTATATATGCTAAATGCTTCGTTGGGCTTTTGGGTTAGTAAACACTTCGTTACGTGTCCTATACTTAACAATGTTTAGTTTAACCAGTGCACAATGTTTGTATGATGTTATTGCACCAATTGCGCTATTTCACTGAGGTTGGCGCTCTTTAGTTAAATTATTTTAAAATCATCATTGAAGCTTCCATAATTACCACTGCAAATTCTCTGTTTAATCTGCCTTGGCAATTCTTTCTCATCCGACAGAGCTAAACTTCATACAAACATAGACAATAAGTTGCTTTGAAATTTTATTCTGAAGCTAAATGTTACAAAAAAACCATGCAACAAAATTAGTGCTATGGAATTTTATATTTGTTAACATTATGCGACCATGTATTTAATTTCTGGAAAGAAACTACTGAAACATAAAAAGTGTGTCAAATGGGAGTTGGATACCTAACTTCATGATAACCCATGGGGAATGCGTGCTAGACTAATATATCACGTTTTAATATGTCTGTCAATAGATCATTTGAATGACATGAAATTTCCAATTAAAATGAAGTTTTGGAGACAACGCGATGACGAAATTTGAAATAAACACCCAAAGCCCCATTCTCTTCCATCACCTTAGTTCATTACTTATAGTATTTAGTTTTATGTATGTATTTGATCAATCAGACATCCAAAGAACGATAATGTGAGTTAATGGATGTTATTACATAAGGTAAACCCAAATGTAAATATATTTTACATTTAGAATCAATGCAGAATATTATACATCTAATTCCAGGGCTTAAAATTTTGACGATGTTCGCTTATGTAGCAGAGCAGTTTTGGTGTGAATAATTAGGGAAAATGAATAAGCGATGTATTGTTTGTGATTGTAATCTAATTATAATTGCGTCATATCCAGACAAAATGACCTTCATTAAGCAAAATACAAGTAAAATGCTATTTATATTTCTTACTGCAGTAGCACGGTATATAAAATCGAAATTTTAAGATTTGTTCAACTAACGCAACATGTGTTTAAGAACGTTATTTAAATTATAGTCCTTATTGGAGAATCATAAAATCTATCACTTAGCTTCTCTAAGTAAAACGCAGAGCAGAGGGGTGTAAAAATATGATCTTGATTTTTTATTTTTTCCGGTAAAACAGTAGATCTGTAAAGACACCCGAAATACGTCCCCGAATACACGGTGAATATATAATGGCGAAACGGAAACCCACTGCAGCCATGCGATGATATTGCTTTCCAGTTCTGTTATGATGTCTTTCCGTACATATCGCCACCGTATTGCAATATTAAGCAGGCGAATTACCAACTACAGTTACTGTTGCGTAAATGCAGTCTGTCTTCAATGCGTTTCACCTCCAAGAATCATACTGCGACTAACTGGGCGACTAACGAACCGTGATTTGTCGTTAAAAGTTAACATGGCTCCAAACCTTGACATATTTTTATTATCGAATTGCGAACGTTGTAGTGGCCACGATTTTGATTTTAGTTGCGTCTTATGTATTGAACAACTGGTCCAAAATAAGTCATGGGCGCAGCACAGCTCGTCCGGAAGATTCAAGCGACGCTATGCAAGAGAGGTAAGACAGATCGTTCCCCAGACGCTTTACCGTGAAGACTTGGTCACGTCGATGGCCGTCCACAAAATTATATTTCGAATCTATTATGACACCATGCTAGGGCTGTAAAACGTCATCATAGTCTCGATTGTCGGGCTCTGACAGTTCTGAAATATCTTACCTTGTATTTCACAAACACTCGCCCTTATAGTACAAAATATTTTCTAAGAAACTACAAGTTAAAAAATGATAGACCGGTTTGTAAAAAAGAAAGTGCATTATGAAATTTTTTGTCATAAAGTATGGCACTCCGATTGGTTGGTGTATTTTGACTTATAATACGGCATGTTCGTTATTGGCTTATTCATAGATGTCGGATGTACAGGGTATTGCATGTAACTTTGGGTTCTTTGGAGCGTATCGACAATCTGGGTTCTTTGGGGCTATCGACTTCCCCTCAGGATTTTTAGGTTGTTCGACTGCCAGGCGCGAAACCTAGGGGCAGCAATACACCAGAGTATCTTGTCTGTCCCACTTGACATCCTTAGAGAAAATGGCACCACTATCGGATGAGGTAGAGTGCACAAGTGTGATCGGATGTCGTGCTCGTCACTAAAACTTTTAATAATGACTTAGTAAAAATAATAAACAACAAACAAATTCCTCTGATTAAGTTTACACCTGCCCAAATGTCGGCCCTTTGGGTAATTAAACCTTCGATTTGAATACAGCTGTTAAATGCACAAGCACTTCATTGTTTCAACTTCTTTCCACGTGTTTTAATGCACATTTTATGTGAATGTTCGGTTGCTAGTACAATTTCGAATCTGACTTAAACTGTATTTCATTTTTCAAAAAAAAAACAGTTTATAATATTGTAAATCACATGGTCCGCAAGTGATTTGAAAAACATTATATCGAGCTTCGGTATCAAAACTGTTACCGAAATTTTTGAACTTGCTTAAAAATAATTTCTTAACTATATTCCAATGACCCACAAGGTATCCAAAAGTTTAAAGCTACAAAAGCTGAAATTGCTCCTAAAGTCATGCGCCAAAAGTTTTCAACGCTATGTATTTCGCTAATTTAAAAGAAGTAACTATGCTTTTTTGCCAACTCATGAGCCATCTATGCCAGGAACAAAAATCGTTCAATTATACTCCAAAACTAATCCAGACCACTAAAACCATGGGTCAGCTCTATTAGCACCAGTCAGAAAAATTGCCAGTTTTGATAACAAAACTACAAGTTTGTGACCATACTACTCTAAGTCAATTACGGCAAAATACATTTTTCTATATTGTTCTACTAATAGTCTGCTTACTGTCGAAGATTTTCGAAAAAATTGTCCCTATTGATCTATAACTCCACATTGGCGAGCGAAGTCGACTAACAAAAGCAGCTCCATCTGTTCAAGGGTGTATTGGGTTATCAGCGTTTTTTTAACTAGTAGAAGCTATAATTTAGTAACAAGTCTTATTTGCACTCTAAAAAGATCTATCATATTTTCACCGAATTCCATTCAGCTTGTTAATGTTGTTGGAACAACTCACAAAATAATACATTTTTCCGGAATTAAAAAAACTATTCGGTACAAGTGATACCAATAGTAACTTCCAAATTCGAAAATTAAATTGTCATAAATGTAACCATGATAGAATTTTTCTGATCTGAGTCGAACTAGACCAGAATTGTAGTTGTGCCTTTAACATTAATGATTTTTAAGTTGAGACAGTCTAACCGAAAAGGCTGTAACACTAAATCTATTTACTATCATATATAAATTAATGTGTTCCAGTTTCTTGATTTTAAAGTGTCACTAAAGAGAATTCTGTATTACAAAGTGATTAATAAGTTATATATTTCAAAAAAGTCTTTCGTGGGTAAAGCGTAAGGAGTCAAAGCATATTTCTGCGAATATTCTATTATATTTGTACTTTAATTGTTCAGTTGCAAGAATATTAATCATTTAGCTTACATTTGTGCTAGCTACCCAGACATTCTCAAACTACGGTTTATTTAGCTTATTTGGCACGGTTTCATTAGAGTCGGGCTCTGCTGTGTGTATAGATTACTATTTATAATATATACATACAGAGGCAGCCTCGGTTTGCGAAATCCCAACTACCGTAAAATTGGACTTTAATTCATGTTATTTAAAAAAGCAAAAAGTCAAAACTAAAGTTAAACTGAAGACCCTATAATACCGTAGCTATGCAATAAAAACTGCTTTACGTTAAAAGCAAATATATAAGAGTTATCATTCTTTTTTATAAGGCTGAGGATTTCATATCGTATTTTTTAATTTAGTACACTGAAAGTCCACTGGTAGTAGGGCATTATTTTTATTACATCATAGTAAACGATTAAGCCATCAAAATATCAACTACGTTAGAAAAAGAAAAGCGTAGATCTTAAATAATTATTCCGAAATAGCTTAGCTAAGTAATAAAATTGCCTTCCTTTGTATTTAATTATTAAACGATATAATTAAGATATAAAGTAAATAGAAAAGTTCTGTATTTTCTCTAGTATAGCGTACTAACAGCCTAATAGTACTTGAGAATTATATTTATATATTGTGATATTTCAAACGTATTTAACGGACCATTTCAATTGTGAAATTTTAGAGCAGCTTAGATGTTAATCTTTGATGATTTGGCATAATACATCTTTATGTTTGCCCGAAAATTAGATTCTGATACATTTTAGGTGTGAAGTAATTACAGTGCCTTAAATCTGGATTGTAATTTAACAACAAATTTCTATCATTTACCAAACTCGTGAATTTAATGGGCATTTACATTAAATTGAGTGTAGGCTGGCTTAGCATTGTTCAATAGTCAGGCGCCACTATCACATCGTCCTACAACAGTGAAAGCCGACTGTGAAGACATATATAGCAGCTTAATGACACTGTCAGGTTTTGCACATGAGTGACCTCGGCCTCAGATATTTGTTCTGTACAGTCTGCGCTCAATGTATATGATGTAACACTGCATTACGTATAATTTAATGCTAGGGGTTTAGGCAAATATTGAATTTTCAGGTTGGACAGCTGCCATATTTTGTGTTTTGCTAAAATTTGAATTTCTCTCGTTGGATTGCTCCCAAAATATAAATTAACCGCGTTGAGATGCTGCCAAAATTCGAATTTGCCACGCTGGAGAACTGTCAAAATTTATATTTACCGCGTTGGACAGCTGCAATAATTTGAAATTTCTCCGCTGGATAGCTGCCAAACTTTGAATTTCTCCCGCTGGATAGACTCCAAACTTTGTATTAACCGCGTTGGACTGTTGCCAAAATTTGAATTTACCGCGCTGTAGAACTGCCAAAACTTGAATTTACTGCATTGGACGGCTGCCAAAATTTGAATTGTCGCTAATATATTAATAAATATATTACATAATATAAAAATTACGATATATATCGTATCATAACTATTCATGACAGTCAGGCAAGACGGGTAACTTTGTCCCATATGGTTCTGCCTAACTATGTGGACATTATATAGAGCTCTCTGTAACCTCAGGTCAAAACTGATAGTCAGCCTTGACTGTGCCAATATCTCATACAGCCACGCTTCACTGTGGGATAACCTAGAGACAAAGCGCACTCAAGCTATCTTAAATGCCCCATAATTTGATTATTCACTTCAAGTGGTATAAAAGCAATTTCAGTACTATATTAGCCGGATTCTCTTTCGGTGAGTATTTGTAGTAAAATAGGTTACAACTAATGGGTTGAAAACCCTAGGTTTGTTTAAACATTAATTTAAGGGTCGCGGTAATGTTATTTTGAAGCGTTTTACAAAAATACCATAATTGCGTATACGGCATTAGTCAATGTTAAACCTAGGTGACGATAGTTAGGGGCTCACAATAGTGTTTCACTAATGGGGTCATTTGTAAGTTCAACTCAAAAATTTAACTTTTGCGATTGCGTTATTTATTTTACCGAAGAACGTTTATGCAAACACGAAATACTTAGTTGGCGACAGCTGTTTCTTTTCTCTTTCATTTCATTTTTTTACTAGACTGCTGATTTTAAGTCAACAGTAATAGCGTACCATCTAGTAAAAATAGCAGGACTTGATTAAATATCGCGAGTTAATGTTTATTGTTGATTGCAGATATATACGTATATAACATTGAGTGAAAGAACTTCAAAATTAGGATAGCTTGTTTATCAAAATGCCTTTTAACTTTTATGAGATGTTACATTTCACTCAAATTATTTATAAAAAAATGCTCATAAATAATAGATAAAGAAGTGTATGATATGCGGAATGGAAATTATATTAGAGGTGTTACTTATTTGTGACAAAAATTTATTGTACACGCTACTCATACAATAACTGAAACTTTTATTAATCTATATTTATTGGCAATTGTTGCTTTATGGTCTGTTTACATGTATACGTAATTACATCCATATACTTTTATAATCTAATTCACTTTATCGTGAAAAATCGGTACAGCGGCCTATCAATTAACATCCTAGCCTTGCAAGTCATACAAAAGTTGAACGTGTTTTTTGAATGTGTTGATAATGGGTATAAACGTTGAAGTAGAAAATGTATAGTATGCAATATGGACTGTCGGAGATTCGACTCTACCCTAAATTAAATGGTATCTACTTAGATTTGCTGTCAACGAGTGATAAATGTGACAAGTTATGGAGATATGCTGAGGCGTACTAATACGTATTACCCTTTTAAGGTATTCTTTGATATTTTACCATATTACAACTATGTAACGCACTGATAACTTAATAAGGAAATTAACTATTACTCGAAATACAATATACTTGAAAGATTATATAATTGTTTTTGGAGAAATTTTAGTGGTAAATATCGCTGTTTGTCAAGAAAATCAACTGTTTGCGGATTGTAATTGAAATTATGATCATTCAATGATAAACCATCTGCGTTTGATACCCTTGTTATTTTTTTGTATATACAAATCTGTATTCTGCATGGTCGATCTATTACTCCCCCTCCCAAAAAATGACTGAGTACAATGGAATTACAAGATTAACAGACGAAGCCATTGTGATGCATTTAATATATAGTAGTGCAAGTTAATAGTACATAGAATCCTATTAACTCTAATGATGTAGAATAGTTTCGATTGTCGACTATTGGATGTCAACCACTCTGTTTTGGTGTCATAAATAACTTGCATCACGGAAGTTTGGATAAGATTGGGCGTTCTTGGATAGTTTTATCGTGTTATCTATAAAATATAATCAATATACTCACAATTGTTTTGTTTGAAAACATAATCCGAATTATTCAAAAAATTGATTGATCACAATATGTACCCCATTTAACTAATTAACAAATTAATACTTAACTATTATTTATACAGGCACGGAAGCCAAGCATCATATGTTTGTGTAGTATACAAGCGTATCCATGACATTAATAGTTATTATTTCGCGATGATAATAGAGATGCTGTATTTTAATATTTTCTGTATTGTGTGTGCAGCTTGGCGGAAGCTCTTGGGAAGGATTACATGATCTGCAACCCTGTATGTTGTGTTGTGTTCTTACGTAAATCGTACAAACAGGACCCAGGAATGGGCAATCCTTACCCAGTGCAATATCAACGGGATAGTTTACGACTTGACAACAGCAAATTATTAAATTTTGATATTACATATGTATAGAATAATATATATGGCTTAAGACTTCTATTTGTTATCTGTGGAAAACAGTGCATAACGTTATTGAGCCTTCTGAAATGTTTCAAGTGTATTGTGCAAAAAATTAATTAAGCTAACAGCTATAATAATTAAGCACAACAGTTTAAAAATCTTTTAAGGTTATATTATCAAAAATGTAAGAAATTGTCTTTTATATCTTCACCGGTTTTTTGCATCTTCGTTTGTAAAGTATTCACCCATTTTGATAGGTCTCCGATCTATCTCACTAACGGAGTGCAATCAATGAATCGATTCAGTTAAATGCTTACGGAATTTATAAAACACTACGGTTATGACGGGTACTGCACCTCATAATCATATGCGTAATGGGCGAAACTTGTTGTACATAAGGACACCAGACAGCGTATGGTGGTGAACAACCAAACACAAAGAACTTAATTCTATGTAGGCAATGATAGACAGTGTTCCATGTCATCTGATGGCCTACTTGCCTCAATAAAAAACTCAGATGAAGGTGATACATTTCCGCTCTAAGCCTCACAACGGCTACAAGCAGCTAACAGCCAAAATGATGCGTTTCCTTTGTATTTGTGTCCCACTTGTGTCACTTGTATCTTAGCTAACGAAAGTTGAAAAAATCAGAGTATACGTATCCTGCGTACTGACTATTTGTTCTCACATATTAAACTACTGAAATGCTATATTTGTGAAGTGGTAAATGGTAAACCGAGTTAATCAAGTGGATTCAGCGAGATGCAGCACTATTTTGTTGGTAATACTGCTGGCTAGTTAATTAATCTTTAAGTGTTAGCAGTGTTTCGACAAAAGTGATGTGTGTCTCTAAAACGTGTCGTATGATCTGATGAAAGTTCAAGAACTTATGACGTTCGTATGAAATTTTGTCTGATTGCATAGATTGGATATATGCTGAAGGTACACTGTTCCACCTGTATAGATAAATGTTGGACCGGAGATCTTTAGTGAATAGTCATAGCACGGTTGTTGGTCAAACAGAGAACGATGAATTAATTGCGCATATGTGAACCACCAAATTTCAGAAAAATTACGGTTTACTCGATATTATCTTTAGATAATTTAGTAAGGGTAGCGTCAACTTATTATTCTAATGGTTAAAATAACTTTGTGTATTATTGTTAATTTGTTAAAAAATTTTAAAATACCAGTTATGATACCGGTTGAACATAATCAACACTGTCAAAAGAATTGACGCTTAATTATAAACCCTGTATGTCAGTGATCGATCAAGTCTTAGTTAGTAGCGATTGAAGTTAGACGCCAAAATCAGAGATAGCAAAGATACAGCAAGCTACAGATTTCAGATATTTACTTAATACAAAAAATATATCTATATATCAGCTTTAATGTATCTTTAATCATATAATTAATACCGCGATAGGTGAAACTATTACCACTCTCTAGCGTCGTTCACGTTTATTTATGTGCAGTTAGTGCAAACAGTAGCCACTATTGTCGGCACGAATGCACGGTGCTCGATTATTGTGCAAAGAACACATCTGACCCGGTCGTCGTGCAATGGTAGTAACCGTCGCGCAGGCAAACGAAACATCACTAGCCAATGCAAACATTTATAGAGAAGCCATCTCAATTGCTACCCGGCGTGGTATATGATAGGACCTTTGCTTGCAGACGTACAATGAAAACGCCGACAGTACTCTAAGTTTGCATCGGTCTTAACCTATATTCTTTGTTTTACTACAAGCAGTTGTTTACTCCATTTTTTATTTTAGTGCAATTGTTGGTGTATTTGCAGAGATTTAGAATTGTTTTTATGTTACACGAAGATATAAATGGATGAGAATTTATATCAGAAATGTTTTGCCGCTATTCATCGACTCGGCAGCTTAGTGTGTTTGTGTTAGTAAAATGGGAAATATATATATATAACAAGATGCATTTATAATCGTAGAGGTTGTATTATAGTAAATTTTGAATCAATTTAATGAAATTTAATATGTATGAAAATTCAAATAACAAAAACATTTTTTCTATTGGTTAAATGGGAATTTTTTAACTCTTTAATTCTACAAATAAAACTTTTATGTAAACTCTACTTCGACAATTATTGTCAACTTCAAAAGGTGCTTTATTGTGGGTACTAATGTTTTGCTTCGTAGTTTGCCATATTAGAAATTTTACTAGTAATATACGAATTCAGACACATATATATGCGCAAAAGGAGCCAGCGATGTGTATTATTTGCAACAGCATACATAAACAAGGCGACGAAATCTCAATCATATGCTAAATCTCAAACAAATTTCGAAACACACTGGTATGAACTTTCGCCATACAAATGATAAAATATGCATTGCTTGTATATCGCGAAACAAAAACATAAGTCTTCGGCGAAACCATACAGCCAAAACTTTAATTAGTTTTAGAATTATATATCAACAGATGCGCAACACTCAATTATATAATCATTTCATGCAATTGTGTCTCATGTTTGTGAAATTTCAAAAGTATATAACATTCATTCTTCACGGTTTGTCTAAGTTGTAGAAATTGCTGCGATGATTGCTGTCGTAAAGAGAGTTGAAAATTGTGCTATATTATATTTCTCAATAGTAATTTTACGGGCATATAAATGTAAGAAACCTTAATATTGCCAGCAATTTAGGTCAAATTGTGAGAAAGATATCTTCTGAAGCTACAAACAAAGCTTTGGTTACAATACACCACTTATATGTACAAACACAGAACAAATGCGCACGAAACAAAAAAAATTGTGTCGTCTCTGGTGTCTTGAGCTATCTCCTTGGTTTGAACGTAGAAAAACATAATTTTATAAAGATTACCGTTCTGTTTCAACCGCAGAATAAGTTCCATATATATTATGGAAACACAACTTAAATTATGGCGTTTCAATGTTGCCAACAGCTAATTTATGCGCGATTTTATGGTTTCACGAACATATTTAAGCTTTGAAAATCGGCGGAATTGTAAAAACTTCTATAGTTTTTAGTTTTATGGGGCATAAAACTAAAAGTAATAGTAAACTGATTAGTGTATAACAACACTATAATCGGTCTCCATATTTTAGTGAGTCGCAAATATGTAGTGTGCAACAAGTTTACTACTGTGAATTAAAATGAAGTTGTTGTTTATTGCTTTAGATTTGAGTGGCACGACTTGATTCAAACTGTCATAGCTAGCGTACAAAAAATATAGTACAGATATTTTTAACATGATTTTTACAATAGCATGATTTTCAGATGGGCATTTTGATATTTTCTAATACAACTATCTGGCATATACCTAGCCATACGTTATCGTGGAAAGCAGGTTGTTACCCCTTGAGACATCAACCCCCGACAGGTTTCCCAACCGCCATTCCCTGGCGACGCTGCAGGCCCTGAAACTAAAGTCCCTACTACCCCTCGTCCCTTCTAGCTTCGAGGACGCCTCGCTTCCGCCTCCATTCGGCGACCGGCTACCCACGGCCGATAATCCCTCGTCCACAAAAGGCCTGACTACGCACCCTTGCGCGTGTATGTATCTAGTTAATATTCTCTTAATGAATAAACTAGCTACTTCACAGTCGCTTGTAATATAGTTTTGGCCGATCTGTTTATAACTTTTGTTGTAAATGACGGACTAACTCAAATAATAAATTAAGTAAACAATTGCTTGTGATAAAATATATACTATAACCGCTGCAAGTGCATATTTTATTGCACGCCTGGAAGCAAATGTCGCATTATATACTACGCCGGGTAACAATAGAGATGGCAGTTGGAGAGATGTATGCATTAGCCAATGGTGCTGCATTTGCTTGTGCTACAGTTAGCACAATTGCACAACGACCGCTTCAGATGTGTCCATTGCACGCTAATACAGCATCGTGCATTCGTGCCGACCCTACTGGCTACAGTGTGCACTAACTGCACACAAATAAATATGAACGACGCATATATACAGCGCGAATTGACAAATTTAATTTTGCTGATAATGAATGTATATGTCTATGCGTACCTATGTATATGTACGCTGATGTATATGATGAAATGAATGTGTATTTATCCTTGGGGCATGCACGTATACGTATGTACGATAACTTGTCTATATATCCATGTTGCTTACTTCACAAATATCTGGTCGTTAATAGGTATCTTTATGACGAATCAAAAGCGCGGTTGTTGTGTTAAAAATTCCATAAATCACCTAGTCAAAGATTTAATTAAGATCTATCACTGCTTAGAAATACATTTCTTAAATCCTTGGCTTCATGTAAAGTCTATTACTGTTGTAGTTATGTTATACTTTTATAAATTTAGTTTGGAAATATCAAACTTATATAATTTAAAAGGTGCTTACAAAACTTCAAGTTGGTAGATGTGGTAGATTTCAAAACTCATATTATAAATTAGAATACAATTAATTTGTTACCGAGCACCGAACAGCTAAATTGTAGAACAATATAGAGATTGGCATGACTAAGTGTGATTTTTTGAGTATAAGCCAAAGAGATAGTTCAAGACACCAGAGACCATACAGATTTTTTCTGTCGTGCGCATTTGTTCTGTGTTTGTACATATAAGCGGTGTATTGTATTACCATAGCTTTGTTTGTAGCTTCAGAAGATATCTTTCTCACAATTTGACCTAAATTGCTGGCAATATTAAGGTTTCTTACATTTATATGCCCGTAAAATTACTATTGAGAAATATAATATAGCACAATTTTGAACTCTCTTTTAAGCAA
>JASANE010018796.1:0-50772 GCA_030248225.1 Trileptium ribeirensis
CTCGAAAATTGAGGGAAAACGGAGGGAGTGTACTCTACCCTTGTTGACGGTTGTGTCATTCCAAATTCAGGTCTTTAAGAACGTTTAAAGTCCCATAATAGCAATTATACATCGGCAATACTTCAATGACAATGCAACGGCCAATTTACGTATATATCACACCAAACAACTATATATTTCCTTTTCGAATGGACAAGACAAAACCTTTTGAAATTTATAAAATATAATCATAAGAAAAATAGCAAATTTGAAGAGTTAGTTTTACGTAGTAGGATTCTTTGTCTTATTTGATACATGCCGCGCAAATACAATTGTTTTATCGTGTTTAGCAACCCCGAAAACTTATAAACACATTCAATTGACCTACATACGTCTATACTAAAGAGGTGGCGAAATTTGACTATTTCTGTTGCCAAAATTTATCAAATTTTGCCCTGACACCGTCACACAGTGTTAATAACACATCCACTATAGTGTTACAACAATAAACTCAATTTGTTTAACCGGTTAAATAACCCTACAATCGCATAGCTCACCACCAACAAGCAGACAACTTGCTTTGTAAAAAATTTTGAAATTTTAATTTTGGTGTACGTTTAAACTGGGACTCATGACTCGAAAACAATTTGATAAAAACCACAACAACGAAACTGTAGCTCTCAATGGGTGAATTGTGGCCAGTTTTCTTCGCTGCGAAGCCTCTGTCTCGAGATATTGTGACGAAAAATTAGATAGACGGATGGCCAAATTTTAAAACATTGTCTCTTGATTTCATTTTGACCATAAACACGTGGTCGGTGGGTTTAACGTTTAATGAAAGGACACAAATAAACCACATTTGTAATCAAATAAGAAAAAATTCGTGAAGATCCATCCATCCGGTGATGGGATGTGATCTCCATAGTTGGATCAACAAATAAATTTTTTTACGATATTTGCCAATAGTAAAGCTATAGGTGGAAGCTCCGCTAGTGTCGTTTCAAATACACAACTGGGCTCTCCAAAGTGGGGGCTTGGTATTTTGAAGTGCCGCCTAGCAAAAACCGAATGCTCCCCGATTCTCGAGCTATACAAAATTTTGCGTTCCACGCGGTTCAAATTTTTTTGCTCCCACTTGTGTAGAAAACACCGCCAAATGGTATAAAATTTGATCAAAATTTGTACCAAAATTCCGTTTTGAAGCCAAAAATTTAGTAAATTTTATCAAAATTTTGCTTAAAATAGCTTTTTCTCTCTACCAAAAGCGTTTTGCATGTGTTTCTGACACGATATTTAACAGTTTTTTCTTAGCAAAATGACCCCCCAGGCAAAATTGGTCACCCCCTGTTTCGGAAGCAGGTGGCCCGATTCATGCCCCTGGCAAAATTTTCAGCGAATGGAGATCCCAGCACAAGTCACACTTTTTCCGTTACTAAACCATAGAAGTTGACGAAAATTAGCGCTCGTCACAGATGGCAAAAGTCTTAACGGCATCATGTGCCGCACATTCAAAATTTCTACTGTATTGATAGAAGATTCTCCATTGGGTAAGAAAACACGTATATTAGACTTTGAGTATAAATACGAATAGTCGCAACCGCGGCGGCTCGAGCTAGCGCGTGATAAACGATAAATGAATACGTCCCACTTACAGCACTACGCAACAACTGGCTGCACCTTACGAACGAGGAAGCAAGATATAAAATCTCAAAGTAAAATAATTGTACTTTCCCAGGAGCAAGTTGCGGGTTACCAAACAGCGGTCATCTATGGCGAATACTATAGTAACAGTTGTATAATATACTCAGTATGGTGTACGATCAGACCTGCACCTCTAATTTGGTGTCGAAAGAGAACAATAATTTAAAGTCACGGACATGAATATGGACGCAAAACTAAATTTATAAAAACGAACGTTGTCGTACACAACGAACACAACACGAATATAAATGAAAACGAACGGTGTCGTGTTTATGAACGAAGATTGCCGGGTTCGTTTATGAACGAAGATTGCCGGGTTCGTTTATGAACGAAGATTGCCGGGTTCGTTTATGAACGAGCGTGAACACAAACGAATGTTGGATCATCCAATTATAATCGAACATTGCTACGTTCGCTTTTTGAGCATTTATTTTTGTTCTTGACTGTACACTTCTTGGTTTCATAGACCTACGTATAATAGATCTGCCCTGTCTAAGTTCAAATAATCCTGAGAGTAATTTCATCAAACGCAAACACACTCAAAACAATCTCAACGTCTAAAAAATTTCAAAACCGATACGGCGTCGTAAAAACTAAAGCCTAAATGCTGTATTCTGCCTTTGATCTAAATTTTTGACTTGGCCATGAACCGGATATATTTCCGGTTGAATCTGTGGTATTTATAAATCTTTGTGACATTTGAGTGTTTATCCATTCAAAGTGGTAATTGTTGGCATATCCCTCAGAAACACTGTCAACGCACCAATAATTAGCTTTGAAGCAACTAATTTCAATATTGAACGGAAGTAATTTATCAAATTTTTAGAAACTCAAAGAACTTGTTTATCGCTGAATTTAAATAAAAACTGGTATTGGGAAAGACCAAAATTTGGGCCCAAAGAAAATTGTGATTGTTTTTGTTATTTTACAAGTATATACTCCGCGAACATTATGCACGCAAAGAAGAAAATATGTACCCATGGCAGATATAAAATGTGACACTTCTATCACTTTGTAAAAACGTGGCAAATCTCTAACTACGCCGACAATAACATATGATCAGGACATATACAATGGTCTGTAATACAAAAAACTGAACGTCTCTTAATGGAAACAATAGCGAAACCGTTACGCAACGGCTAAATTTTGCACGGTTCAACGTCCTGAACATTACATTACCCATAAACTCAGCTAAGCTTCTCTGCCGTAAAAGTAGATTTACCACAACAAGTGTGTACAACCACAGAGAGTAGAAAAATGCTTGTATAATTATGTAGGCAGATGCAATTGCGTTTACACTCGTTCTATTGCTTCATATTTCTTTTTTGATTAAATTTAAACGCCCACACAGACATACGTGTACGAACGCAGCAATTGTGTATGAACGCAGACGGACACAGTTTCGACTCTGTTGCGTCAGTCTGGGTTTATTTTTTGATCGTGTAGTTTTGCCACTGACCATAGTCTATTGTTTGAGTTTACAACACTCTGTGTCTATTTCGAATGCACAAAATTGGATAGCATTGTTTTATCCTTTTGCTAATAGCATTGCCTTATTTATTGAACGCCTTTAGCTGATTCACGCATTTGGCACATTTTACATGATACATTATCAATGATGGAAAAATTACACAATGTTTGTGAAGGTCACATGATACTGCAGATCCAAATAGGTTCTTTCTGGCAAAAAAATTTACAATATAACGGCCAACATATACGGTCACGGACAAAAGTAAGTGCAGATACGGACGGCCTAATTTCGTTTGTCTGTGTCCGCCGCTTTTTGTAAACTTACTTTTGTCCGTAGGCTGCATATTTTACTTACTTTTGTCCGTAAGCTGCATATATTTACTTACCTTTGTCCGTGAGCTGCATATTTTACGGCAGCAGAATTAAAAAAAAATTTAATTTAATGTGTTTGATGTGGCCAATATTTTGGTGAACTAGAAAGCAAGTTCCATAAAATAGGCTATGGTTACAAGGCAATGTGGAACTATGATCTTAAAACCTTATTCGATCCATTAATATTAAATCCTTGTTGAAATGCAGCGACGCAGAAACTATGAAGCAATTTTCGTTTCCAATATCGGTATGTAAAAATTACCTGTACGTACTGCACAACTATAGTAAATTTTTTAATTCCATTTACCCTATCCATCTTTGGAGCAACCTTTCGGATCACAAGAAAGCTTGGCTCGTTTGGAAATCGCCGAATCCATTCTGATTTTGTTACTATTCGGCCGACACCGAAATTTCGTAGCTGACACAATATCTGCAACACACGACATAGTGGTCAGTTTATTATCATTCCTGTGTGTATGGCATATAAATAGCAGCAAATTACCACGAACGCAGTTAAATTTATGTATACATAAGCCCGATTCTAACAAAAAAGCGCTAAGACTGTTTATAGTAAAGCGAAAATCTATTGTATTTCTACATTATTGTGACGGTCGCGTCCAGTGTTCAATATTTACATACGGTTCCGGTATACGCAGACAATAACACAGGGCAAAATTTATGATAGCTTATTTAAATTCCAACGTAGATTGGATAACGCTGCAGTATATGTCTTGAAAATATGGTGTTATGAACACCTAGGAAGGACAAGACATCACTCTCTAGCCGTAACATAAGGCGGTAAAAATATAATATCGATTGCCGTTTTTCACTAGTGACGAAATACATTTATTTCGCTTTTGCGGTAAGAACGATCATCATGTTATTTGGTTATAAAATACACCCCCAAAATATTACATTTTGATATCATACCTACAACTCAGTTGGCCGATAACATGAGAAAACGTTCGAAATATTTCGAAAGTTATCTGTTGCGGCTTCGAGTTAACCGTGTTTATTGGCCAATCGTTTCCTGCAGCCGTTTGGTGAGGATTAATACCGCTCGCGATAAGAACAACGGCTATATGAACTGACATAATAACGTCCACAGAACAGCCGTAAAATGCGAAATGTGGTCCATGTGTTTTGATTGTAGGTTGTAATAATACCACGAAAATCATTTTACCGCGAAACGCTACCCCAAATGACTTGCTACAGTACATTTCATCAAATCTAAAAGCCTTTCATTAATACAATATTCTGAGAGGATTTGTTCGTTTTCATGGTACTAATCACTGAAAATTTTCAGAGCAACTTAAGAATACAGATCGAATGAAACATTTAAATACAAAACTCTGAAACCGAAACCGCATTCTAAAACAAATTTTCAAATTTATAACGAGCGTAAAGTTAAATACACTAATTATCAAACTGAGGCATGTATCGTTTCTGCCTTATGGCTCGTCATAAACAGATAGTGCGACGTGTTTGCACAATATCAGTTATATAATAACTATGAACTTTAAACTTACTTCAAAAAGAAACTTTCCCTCAGCTAGAAAATCGTGGTTTCCGATATAACGAAGAGGTTTAGTCGGAATATTTTTAGCCATCTGCAATAGACGTGGAATTAAACGAAGCTTATAGATTCAATTATATTTTATGTAATCTATATTGCTGCATTCCGTATAATCCGATCTGATCAAGCATGCCCCTACCGTATCTAAATCGGATTACGTAGATATGCAAACAAAAACACACCGTACCGAGATAGATCATACCTTTTCGCAACTAAGTTGCAAATCGTCGTATCGGATGCAATATAATCACAAATCGGATAAGATCGAACAACTGTGACTACAGTCTATATAACTCTTGAGCAAAAATTATTATAGGTGAACAGTGCCTACGAACACACGTGAGTAGATGTTTTTGTCAGGCTAATGCACGATTTTCTATCGACATGTATCGCAATAACCGCACACTCCGCGCTTTCTCTTACGTGCGCGGTCACGATTTTTAACACCACATGCACGATCCAATTTGTCTTCTGGACACTTTCATCGACATATATTTTGGTCCGTGACTACCTCCTACAATAGTATATATGCTTTTATTGGGCATATGGTGACAGACCGTCATGCTGAGATCGAATTTTTTGGGGGAACAGAGGTAGGGCTTCTTCTATAGTACGGTACTCCGCGTAATGGCAAAAATAGGATTAGTCAAAGTGACATAAAACCACATATTCCAGGTTCGCGCTGACATGCACACAGTCACAACCATATCGTGTTCACGGTCCATGTCACCTTTAACGGCAGTACGTTATAACGTTAGAAAAATTAACAGCTTAAAGCGGGGTTCGCGGGGTCGTAGCCCAGACTTAGCACATGGCTCATATAGAAACGTTAGATTCGGCTAAGACTTAGTATACCGAGAACGGCATCGCATGCGTGTCACTTCTGCCCCTAAAGCTTACACTGGTCGTGTCGTCATAAGTAATTCGAGCTAAATTGCTAGCTAAGGGTGCGCACGAAACTGTAAAGAAAATACGTAGTACTTAGAGGCGTGCCACACACCCTCAGAAAGCGTGTTGCCGACGTTTGAAAATCACGGTGCGAGCAATACCCGCACTGTCAATTTTACACGCTGAAGATGACCTGATCGAGCATCTTATGAACCCGACGGTGTGAGCGCCACGTATATCTGCGATTGTCCGAACGCTAAAATAGAGTTGGTCAGGTAAGGCAAGCTTCTTGTCTATTGACAATCAGGGTGCACGGGCTTCATGTCGGCAGAACTCACGTTAACTCTAGAACGCGTAACTGCTGATTTCGTAATCGAGAAAACACTGAGGTAATGGAAGCCTGGATGGCATCATACAACGCGAACAGGTTACAAGCGCTCCTGTTTTCTGTGCCTGTTACCAAGATAAAGCACAGTGTTGATGCATTTTCAATGCTAAAAGGATAAGCTAATATCAGCTCTTGCACTACAAGTCCACAGTACAGTTCAACGTCAAGCGCGTCACAAATTTTATTTACAAACAAGTAGTCTTCATTTTGCATGCATACAGTTTTGGCCAATGTATTCTTTGGTATGCGACACATCTTAGCTACTACATTTTTCGTCTTACGGTGCCGTGCATGCCCTTAGCTACTGGTTTCGCGCGAATTAACAGAACAAAAGCAACCTGCAGCGAATACGGTCCATTAGTCAGTTGTGCTGTTTAGTTTCCTTACAAATCTCTATAATATGTATATCTAGACCATAAGCACGTTGACAAGATTATGCCGCACACAGTCAAACTACGAAGATACGGTGTCCATAACACCGTCGGAAAGTCGCAATACCCATTGCTACTACCTTTGAAAAAATTTATTGAAACTATGGGGATATTTAAGCCACCCTGTTGTCGAAGGTGTGCCTGACACTGTGCGGGGTACATAGGTTAAAAACGTTGTGGACATTCATGGTGAACGCCGCATAAGTCTGAACCCTATTATAAGTTTTTTATATGAGGCTAATATATCATTTACTTTTCACGATGTGTGCATCTAGGACCGAATGCTGTCACAGGGTTAAATTCTGACCCGTGACAAAAAGGTGCATCTTCATCCAGCCATTCATAAGCAAAATAAAAAGCCGAGCTATGCTAATACATTTGTACAAGATGGGAGCGCCTATGTGTCCAGATTTAACAGCCGGGCCGGAGGTTTTAGAATATATTTATTATATACGTTCATTTTAGTCACATTGTGTCGCAGAGAAGATATTTCTTTAAATCCCAAAAGCGCAAGATTCGTTTCACTTAAAGTAAGTTGCCCACATACATGTAAAATAAATAGGTAAATTAAATATCACTATTTTCAACATTTCTGTTTACGCGATTTCTAAATGCAAACGTGGTAGCTATGCAAAACACGCTCATTGTTTCACGAAATCTATATAAACTATTGTAGCTGGAAGGACGTTTTACGAACATACAACCACAAAATGTTTCAAAGGTTAATCGCGGTAGCCAAGTTTCGCTTCAAAGTCGCTAAAGATTGTGAACAAAATCCGGCCCCAAACATCTTAAGACAATGATGTATTATACAAAGCCCAACTTGGGAGGCTCCGGCCCCCCGAGCTAAGCTGTTCTTATTTTCAAAGCATATAACGTATAACCCCTAAAGGTGACATAGGCAGCTGTATTTCATATATATGCACAAAACATTATATACTAACATAATTTGTACATGATTGACATATTTTGCAAAATTGAACTAAAAGGGCTTCGGATAACGATGAAGCCGGGCCACATAAAAATGCAGAGTCTAAATTCATGAAAACAAAGACCCGGTCAATATCGTGGTCTGATGTATAGTTCTCAGTGCGCTTTGAAGCCCTTGGTATTGCAGTAATATACGAACTAAACAGCAACAAACACACTTCAGCACCTTTCTCCTTAACTGATCCAATTGCACTGCTCTTTACTCCAATACTGTTCTAAATGATGCAATACCTGTTACCGTATGTCCATTGATAATTTGATAAGGACTATTACAAAGATGGCAAGCAGAGGGTCGACACTGGAGTATCCTAATGTATCATGCTGTTTCTGTAGAATGACACTATAACGTGCAATTAATATCCTGATAATCTGTTTATGTAGACACTTCGTCAACGGAAAATGTTTTTCTACAGCGCAGCTATCCGATTTGGTCTGCCAATAATTTTCCCGTCTTCTAGGCAGCATTTATTGTTGGGTACGCCTGCAGAACATTGTCATTCCTATATACACAAATTACATAATACCAATGCAATGATGCTTTGACCCAATTCGCCTTTTACTGGAAGGACGTTATATCGTTAGAAGAGAGAACTAAGAACGGGGGTTTGACGGACGGCAGCCCCCTGACTTAGGTTTAAGATTAGTATATGGGTCATATAAAGACTTTAGCTTAGGCTAAGGCTTAGTATATCGAGAAGGGTATGTCATGCATTTTACTTCCGCACCTAAAAGTTACATTGACCTTGGTTTACTTTGTCTACTGCTGCTGTTAAGCACATTACCTTCAGATCATGCAAGCGGCTTATAAATACAATTTGTACCTAGTGTGTTAAATGAAACATAAACATGTTGCGCAATTTGTACATTAAAAATAAATGATAATTCAAATGGAACAATACATACGTCCATTAAATTTAATTAACACATCGCTAAACACTTAGAATATATTTTAAATGTCAAAATAAAATTCTAGTACAGATCAAAATACAATACTACATACACTGCAGCGATACAAACGATATATACTTACAAACCAAACGCTAAGATAATCACATTAAGTATCGACTAAACAAAAATTATCTTTAAAAGTAGCTGAACAAATAGCGGAGGCACTGGTATAGTAAAACTACTAGTATCGTCGCTATGTGTAGCATTATTCACAGCTCCGACGGGGTCTCACAGTCAAGGCGCCATTTCAGGTCTATTTGCAATCCCGAGTAAGGCGACGACCTAAATAAGTGTTACAGGTAAACAATTTTTAGTTAATTCGAAAATAGTCTTCTAAATCGGATTTGGTTACGATTTTATTTCATATCAGATTTAATTTGATTTTAAACCCTCTACTGCACCACCAGCGCTGCGTTTTGTGTATCAAGCGTCGAAATTATCAAATTCACATTGTCGGTTCTGCACCTTTTGGCCAAGTGTCGGAGATTGATCATAGGATCAGTGAAATGACAGCGTTTTAAGATAGGGTGACGATAGGGACCATAGGTGTGAAGTAAGGATCGTCTCTCTTTTTTTCTGTCCCGAAAGCCGGTATATTGTTGGTTTATCATAGCCCGGGACGCTACAGCAATATGATGAGTGCACAACCGGAAGGTCCTTAATCTCAGTTGCATTAAGGCAGAAGTGCCTTGCCTGATATTTGTCTGTATTCCTAAGCATCAATTTACATACAGCTTAAGACAAGTATTGCTGGTTCGTGAAAACATTCTTGCTGATTTCTATCTAAATATATACGAAGACGGTTATATCCCGTTTCGTAAATCTGCAATACTTTGTCCATCAAAACTTTGCGTCAAATTATATAGCAGGCTGATGGTACCAAAACGCACATGACCTAGCGACATTTTATGAGCGCTTAATTGCCGATTGAACACCAAACTCTGACCAGGTCTTGTCACAGACCCACTCGGGTCAACCGGTGGACCGAAAAGTTGTCGCACATCATGTCCTATCTGAATGTAGTACAGAATTTTGCATAATCCCAACGTATGTAAAACCCGTTTTGGTAGTCCTAGCTGTGATCAACGGAAGTGCTAGTGTACTCACGAAGAATATATAAAACAGTACAGCGAAAACTGTACTGGAACGCAAATATTACATCTTTTGCTGTTTTATTCCGGATATCTGCACTGCACATACCGAATAATATTAATCATTTCATATTATGTATCTTGAGAGAATGCAGCCGGGTCTAGCCTATGAATTGTCGGGTCGGGTCTGAAAAATTGTACCCGACGCGGTCTCTAATACTGATGGCAAAATTTCATTATCTTTCGTAACTTACATACAGATTATGTATACAATTATAGATTAATTGATACCTCATATTACGATAGGAATTATAGTTAAGGTTTCAGATTGAATGTATGTATAAATACACTTTATAGTACATTAATGACACATACCCGGTATGTCAGTCACACAACTTTAGCACATATATCTATCCAAAATACTATGGTTATGTTATCTTAGTACTTATTTTGTGTGTATTTCATTATAATAGAGGTTAAATCATTATTTCTTTATTTATTCGTATATCAGTATCAGATAGATTATATATACAGTATTGGAATTTATGATTATATTTTGTATATAATCATTATATAATTTGCATTAAAAGTTGTGACTATCATTAAGAGTCAAAATATAGTATAGCATAACCTATTAAGTAATCTTCCGAGAACTATAACACTTACAACGTCGCGTATGTAGCTTTCTTTTAACGTTGCGACTGTGTAATTTTCATCTGCATGAAATTGGAAAAGGCTATGATACGGATTACAATAAATTATTTTCTGTAACTGGATTTATTCAAATCAAATTGTGACAAACCAGCACTTTATTAGCTCGCTAACTTGACATATATCCATACATAATACCGATGACCACAATCCGGGCATACATTACGGGTCAAAAAATGTTTTCCCGTGAACATCAACACAGCAGTCAACGAGCAACGAGATACAGTATTCGCCAGAAACAAGTGCTGTTCGCTCGAAGTTCGTTCGATAAATTCAAAATTTTGTTCGAGATGTATTCCAGAATTTGGCGCTCTTTGTTAAATTTGTTCAAGAACTGTTCGAAGTTTGTTCGACTGTCGTCCGAGAATACATACATTTTGTTTGATTTCTGATGGATGTTCGTTCGTTCGAAATGTGACACTCATTTCTGGCCACTACTGTATGATGTATAGTGCGAGCGGAGCGGATAGCAAAAATCGAGCGGGCAGTGGGCATTTAAAATTGGTACCGTATCTGTATATGTTGTATATGTAAATAATTTTGTTTGACAAAATATCAAACGCTAAAAAGGTAAATCCTACGGATCACAACGTCATACATGTATGGCGTAAACATATAGTATACAAACTGAAATATTATGAATAGCAATAGCGGTAGTAAATAAACTCAGAAAAGCATTAAACGAGTACCGGTACTGAACAAAATACTACTGTAACCTGCTCAAAAAATACAACTTTACGCAAATGCGTCAAGAGTTTCGGCTCAGTATGGAGGGCCTGGCAAGAGAATTCAGGAATTAAAAGGAAATATTCGCGTTTATTGCGGAGTTCGACCGCTGACTGAAATGTATACGACGAAAGTAACGTGTGTTTCAGTGGCTACCGGTGATGACTGTTATCGAAATGTGACTGCAATAAAGAATCCGAAATTGACGGGTATCGCAAGCGAACGCGAGCACGAGTTCAGTATTGATCGTGTCTTTAATGAAAATTCGAATCATAATGGAAGTTTTCGACGAAACTTCTCAGGCAGAGTGCGCTCGATGGTTACGGTGTTTGCATTTTTGAGTACGAACAAACCGGTAGCGGTGAAACGTACACGGCGGAAGGCGCATCACCGCACGCAATTACAACCCAGCCTCATAAAGCTGGAATGATTCCGCTGGCACAGAGTCAAGTTTTTGAATCGATTAAGGATTTGGAAAAGATTGGGTGGAAGTACGCGATGCAAGCCAGTTTTGTCGAAATTTACAACGACACGTTACGTGACCTGCTTAGTGGGACAGAGAAGCTTGAGCTAAAAATGCTTAGCACAGCGTCGAAGGAAGTTAAAGTCAGTGGATTAACGATTCACGAAGTCATTAACGTTTCGCAGGTGCAAGAATCATTAGAAGTAGCTAGTCGCAATAAAGCAGTTACTGTTACGAGCGAAGTTCGCGGTCACATTCCGTTTTTCGCCTGAAGATCGCTGGGAAAACGCTGTTACTGGCGAGAGTTGTGAACGATTTCTTAGCATGACTGATCTAGCTGGTAGCAAGTGTATTACAAAAATGGGTCGGAAGGTGATCGACAAACCGAAGCAATCCATATCACTAAAAGCTCATCGTTTCTTGGCCAAGTAATAATGTAGATTACACAGAAGCAAATATATATACCGTTTCGCAGCAACAAGCATACGCACTATTCGCAAAACTTGCTCGGAGGGAGCAGTAAAATGTTGATGTTCTAGCTTGCTGTTGCGAAACGGCATATATGTTTGCTTCTGGGCAATCTTCATTATCTTAGTGGAAGCAAAACTTTAGATTACTTTAATATTTCAATAAAAAAGTTTGTGTTTAGTATCGTTATGATTTGTGCTACAGAATAGCTGCTCTGTTGTATTTCTTTTCACTGAGAATATGAACTTTGATCTACCTAAAATATAGGATACGTCCAGTCATTCACAACACCGCTTTTAAACCATAATCAATTTGAAAGAAGTAACTATACCCAATTTACAAAAATAATTGTACAATCTAAATGAAACGCAAGCGCAGACAAATATCTACATGACAAAACAACACTAATATGATTTATGTAAGCTTTACATAGGAAATTGCAATATGGTAAAAAAAGAGAATTGCAATGAAGCTTTCTCTTCAACTAAAACATTCATTTTGTGCAACACGCTATCGAATTCAGTGTATTCAAGAGGACCAAAATTAAATCCATTTTTGTGATTATTTTAATAACGACGGGTTTAATTCGAGGCAGCCGAAGTGCAAGTTTCAGAAACCAAATTATAACGAGGAGAAATACATTGGGCACCACCATAATCATGACTAGGTTAACATAATAATATATCCACCCACCGTGGGTTTAATTTTTTATTATACCTAAATAATGTCTTCGCAATAACTCTCATCATAATTATTTGACAATATAAAGCTTCCTACTTGACAAACCAGCCCCTAAAATTTTCAAACTAATTTCAGCATCACAAATTGTTGAAAAAGTTAAATTTCCAACTGTTTATAGCGGTTCATAAATCAGAAAGTAATTTTAAATATCACAATATTACACATTTTTATCCAATCGAAATATTAATTAATGCAAAATACTAAACATACCTGAGCGTTGACACTGGAAACGTAATACATAAAATTATGTTAAAAGAAATATGGTACAATACTCACCGGAAGTCGAAGGTCGCCTTCAGAGCCAGCGAGCAACGACAACAATTATAAAATTTCAAAGTAAAATTTTATTTTTCCACGAGCAAGTTGCGAGCGAGCAGCGGTCAATTGTAAGTATTGTAATTCATATTGGTACTCGAAATGAAATCCACACCGCATATGAGAATATAGAAACAATAATTAATGTTATGTATATACTTTCACGCATCATCAAAATATCCTAACTGTTCCATAATTTGAAAATCCATTTCCTCAGTTTGTTTGCATTTTGGTGTAGCTGCCCAACACCGCCAGCGTCGCTCAATATGATGCTTTATTGGGGTATAGCCTGATAGCCGGTTCTGCTCCACCCAATGTGCTCCGTAGAAACAGAAATGTTGGTAATACTCGTCGCCCAAATACTGCTGATAGTCGTCGTCATTTTCAGTGAAAGCAACGGTATCTACAAAACAGATTACTAAAGCTATCTCCAAACATCAAACTTTCGCTAAAATTTTGACCAAATTGCTAGATGTATTTTGGTGAATTTGAATGTGTGAACAATGTTCAAATTTTTGTAGCACATGGCTTTAGCTAATCAGGGTAAAGGAATAGAACTTAGAATTTTGAAGGAGAGTTGGATGCCATGTTTTTGATTACAAATTACAGTTGAGTTCAAAATTCGACCAAAAAGTTTGACATGTGAACGCTGCTTAGTACTAATTCATGAAGCAATAATGGTATAGTATAATTCTTGTTTTAACAAACGATAGTGAGTGTTGTGCTTCAACGAGATATATTTTTTGCTCAGCATGTTGTGAACTTGTGTCTGCAACAATGTATGCAGCATTTCGGTTTACGTTAGGCAACAAATTTTTGCGTAATACCAATTTAACAAACTACTGTAGATACAGGGCATGTGCTATAGCTCTCATGTTCAATCAATATCCGCTTGGAGATACCAATCGCAAAGATCAACGAACCTAAAGAGCAATCTGTCATACAAAACAAAAAATTATATAATGGTTATAACTAGTAACACGTAAACGTGGGTGACGGAGGCATGGTGGTTAACAATCGGCCGAGTCATTCAAAAGTTATAACACACTTAATAATTTTTCACTCATTTTTAAGAGACTTTGCTTAATTTTAAGAGAATTTATAAAGGTAAGTAGATCACTCGTATACAGTCTTTTAGAAAACGTGAAGGTACATGTTATGTCAAAAAATGACCGAGATAGCACGAACGGTTGTCGAGATATGATGAACTTAGGTTTCCCTAAGTCAATTTTAAGAGAATTTGCTTAAATTTTAAGGAAAGAGATGAAATACGTCAATCAGCTATATACAGCTGTTTAGAAAACGTGAAAATACATTTTGTGTAAAAAAATCGCCGAAATAGCACGAACGGTTGTCGAGATGCGGTGAAAAAGCTGAAAAAATGGCAAAAATCCCTAAGTTTGAGCAACATTTGCTTAATTTTGAGTACAAAGCAATTTTTGTAGAAAAAAGTGCTCAATGAAAGGGCACTCCGCAAGAGAATATGCAACACGAAGAAAAAAAAATTTCTAAAATCGGCCCAGGCGTTCAACCTGCAGACCTGTCTGTGACAAACAAAAAAAAGTCACAGAGAAAATTGAAATTTTGCGTCTAGTATACTGATATATATAAAGTTAAATGTACGCCTCCGGCTGCGACTCGCCACCTTCGGTGGCTCGTCTTGCCTCCGTCAATAAATACGTTAGTGAATAAAACTGCAATATGAAATCCATATGACAAATATGTTAATATAATCATTAATAAAAAAGCACACAACCACATCCAAGAAATTAGAATACTGTTTAATGAAAACTGAAAAGCATTAACCTGAGAATTAGTCAAAATAGACTTGTTTGACAGTAAGAGAGAACCAATATTACACCGTTATGTGACCGGCACTAGAAATGGACAAATCGAGGACGTGTGCAAAAAATAGGGTTACGCTTCGTATAAAACAAGTCATAGAAACATCATTCAAGAGATCGCCCGCAATCAAATCGAGGTCAACACTGTTTTTTACATTTCGCATGGTTCAACAGCTCTGAATATTAACAGATATCGGAAGAGCGATAGCATAGGTACCTCAAAGTCTAAGTATCAGTGATGTAGAAATAAAGATTTTAACACCAACCCAACTCTGTAGTGAATAATTCTTCAGTAGACGAGCCGTCACAACCGGTTGAAAATGTTTCGACTGTTTTATCACCTGGAGGTTGGCACTCATTTGGTTCTAGCTCTGAATAAAAAATTGGTAATATCACTATTACGTTAATACGGATTCCTAGATCATAGAATGACGCTAATAAGGTCAAGAGAATAGTACCTAGCGAAATGCAGTACATACGTATTAGAAACGACCTTTGAAATTTGATAGATCAAGCAGCCAGCAGAAATCAAACAAAGTTCCTGTATTTGTAAACAAGACTTGAATAGCTACTCTCGAACAGAAATTCAACGTGCGGGTTTAAAAATATTTAAAAATTCTAAGACCTGTCGAACCATATTTGATATTACTCGAAATCACGTGGAAACAAAAACGTTGAATTCTAGAAAATACTGCAAGCTATCAACAAAGGGTACTTTGAGAACCAGAGCCCAGATAAATTAGAGCGAATAGAAACAATAAGCAACCGATATTTCAAATTTTTGGACGACCGGTAGCACCACAAATTACAATATTTTTTTTCACTCTTCCATAAAAAATTTAGCAGAACGGTCGATAATAAAAATGGAATATGTACTACAGTCCCAGGCAAAAATAAGTGAAATCGAATAACGATCGAAATCGATCCAAATTGCAATCGATAGAAATTTCGTTTAATCCAAAATAATCGTATAAATTTAAAATTTATTTAACTGCACCAAAATCAAAATAAAGGAAACTTCTTTTAATCGAAAACGATCTAAATGATTTTTATAAGAATCGAACAAAGTTTCGACCGATTTCGAGCTTATTTCTGGCCCAGACTGTTGCTTGAACAGTTGAGGATGTACTTGTTTATGCCATACTTAGGGACCCACAATGTACACCGACATTGAGTTTAAATTAATCGAAATAACACCCATATAAATAGCTTGGGCGTTTGGCCAAGATATAGTCGTTTCCGTGTATTTGGTTTATTATGGGCACATTCAAAAACCTGTTTGAGCAACCCCGCAACGTAAATAATGTCAATAACAGCACACCACGTGCACATATATAAAGAAATAATTGCTCTACAAAATAACACTAAAACATAGCTGGAGCATTGAGTTTTCGTATTTGGGTCTCATGTGTTCATCTATATACCACTTTTGACTAAAATCCTATATCCTCGTATCAAAGGATTATATTTAGTCTTACAGAGGCTGATTTGCTCTACAACTGACTCAGATATCTACATTGGCTAGAGATTTCAAACTTTCAAATACGCTATCGCACGAATCAATCCGCCGAGACGAAGTTGAGTGAAACCTGTTACAAAAACCCAGTAACAGACATTGTCAAATTTCGAATCTAACGATTAGAAAGATATCTACGCCTAGCTCTAGCATTCACTACACTCAGAATAAATTCAATTACATAGTAATATATCGTCATGCTAACCTCTACAACAAAAATCTGCATCAGCTTTGGTTGAATTGTCATGACAACAAACGTCATTACTGTGGCACTCCGAATCTAAAATAAAACAAAAACATGCTTCTCATTTGTACGTTTAATACATAAATGCTCACATGGGAGTTACCTTCTCTGAGGCGCCGAACACGCCTAGGCGCAAAGCTACAACTTCAATCCCCCCGCTTAGATGCCCCGGCTACCTTACTGGGTACGCAGGCTTGCAAAATCTAAAACAATATCGCCATTGACAAAAAACTTTCTACTTTAAGGCATAATTGCAACTGTTTCGATTAGTCCATTTATTACTATTTGGAGGTTTTAAATTTACCATAACTATGCATATCCAAAATTTTGAGCAAAAAACTAACTTTCTAAAACGCGTACATATTTGTACCTAATTCAAACTTTGATATTTTTTCTTGTTAGTAGTTGACCATTTTATACTGAAATAAAATATCACTGCTGACACAGTCCTAAATACACAAAATTATTGTTGGTTTGCAGAGTTTTAAGTCCAAGTTCCTAAACAATTTGCACACAGAAACAGAAGACTAAATCAAGCTAAAAGTTGTGAGTTATAAATATGCAGGTTGTACCATCCCCAATCTGCTAATCCTAAGCTACGGTCCTTACACTGCCGAGGGATAATTCCGGATAATACTTCAGCATAATACAACGTAACGTCCATCAGCTTGACTTGGGCCTAAATATAAACAGCCTAAACGCCGACTAGTAGCTTTAACGGCGGTGACTGATTTTGCAGAAAGTTTAGCATTACCACCTGTTGTCAAAACAATGAATTTGCCAAACTATATATATTTAGGGACTTTGTATCTTTGCACTTATAGTGCTCGCTAAAAAACTATAGCTCGTTCGCGATACGCTTACGTCTTGGTCGAACTAAATTTCCTCCAATGATACGATTTTATAATTCTTTTTAATACCTCCAAAATGTCGACTGAGCCACTAGCACACGACTCACTCGAAAAACGACAGTCATTTCTGGCGAGTACTGCTTATATACCTATAACATGTCTTTGCATAATAATTTTACTCTAATTCCAACAGATTACGCTGATAACCACGAAGTTAACATTTCCATTAACATGCTATGTACCTTGAGTCCTATAAGACTGATCAAAAGGAACCAGACCACCCTGAATCAACAACTGCTTCAAATTCTCAATCCAATTTACTGCTTGGTGACATGACACCTGAAACAAAATCTACAACAAAAACATCGGAAAATGTACGACGCTCATACTTTTTAATTACAATCAATCAATGCCATCAGATACCTTTTTCTGAGTCTAAATTGGCAGCTAAACACACTCGGGTTACTGCGCTAAATTTATAGAAATATAATCAAATAACTAAAAAATGTAAAATAACACCCGAAATAAATTTTATCATGTAAAATATCCAATTGTAGTAATGTCGAAATATTTTCGTCGTTATCTGCTTTCAGAAAGCTACAATTTATACACATTGCTTAATTATAATATTATAAATATTATCTATTTTAGTTTTTATTCCACTGTCAACTCTATTAATAACTGAAACGAAGCTAGCGAAATTTACGTTGAGGGTGCTAGTGAAGAAAATTGTGAAATTTTAATGTATGTTTCTGTCATTCGTAACTCATCTATGGGTAGCTGGGTTGCGATAAATTTTTATTAGATATCAAAAGTGATGAGGATGTGCAATTTAGTTTAAAGTGAACAACTTCGACACAATTTTTGGGTCAAAATGGCAAAAAACATGTTTTAATGGTTCTTTGTCAAATTTGGCCATACGGGTAACAGTTTTTGTCATATCTCGCCATACAGCTTTTGCTTCGAAAAACGGAGACCACCATAAACAAGCTCTTCAAAATCTACAAGACTTTAAAGACTTTGGCATGTTGTTGCTGTTTTTACCTTACAACGAGTGTCTATTAGGTTATCAAGCACGCAGAATATGATGGTTTTGCTGTTTAGAGTACAACTTGACCATAATACACCTTTTCATAGTTTCAAGAGTTTTAAGGTCGACGAACCCGATTCCCAAGATGTAGTTAGTTTTCATTTGATTGGTTACTTGTTACCTGTATAGCATCAAGAAAAGGCTATGTATAGGTCTTTGGTACGGTGAATACGATGGTTTGGTTATCTAGAGTCCAACACGAATATTTCGTACCATTTTAGAGCTTATCAATGAGTTTAGGGTGCATGCCGAATATGATGGTTCGGTTATCTAAATGGTAGCACAAATACTTAACGTGTGTTTTCAGTATTTTTCGACTGGTTTAGGGTCCACAAGGTTTTAAGGGTTTCAATGGCTTTAGAAGTACAGAGATTTGATTTTATTGTGTTATACATCAAACACAAAGCCTGTTGCAAGGTGATTTCACGAAATTACCGCTTGATGAAGCCACAATCGCTCTTTTTCACCCTCGCTTGAGAGTTACTAGACAATTATATATAATGGTCACTTGCATGCCGGCCTAAGCTAATATGTTCGTCCTAACTGAAACGGGGCGAGCGGAGTTTCCATCCACTGAGTACGCAATGGGCAAAAATGTGAGAATTTCTGTTTTTTCATTGTCTATCGATGAAACTCATAACTCATTGATGAATAGATTTCGATAAACATTTTAGGGAACATACGTGATAAAGTTGTGCCCTCTAGTGCTCCTACACTATCTTCCTCGTCAAAAAACCAAACACTTTCTTTAAATGTTCTCTTGCAAATTTGGACATGTGTGTACCTGTCTTTTTCAATCCAGATCTCGGGCAAAGGTATCAAATAAAAATAAACGGAACCGCTAACCAGAGTCATCACATAGGGGTCTGCAAATTTGCACAACATAATTTTTAAGCAACCGCTTTTGTGTCGCTGTGGGTCGAGACTTTGCCAGAAATATCAATTTTTTTCAAATTTTGGGACGTTATTATGTGTTTGTGCCTTCAAACGAGTATCTATCGGAAAATACGATAGGTTTGTTATATATAGAATCCCAGTTGACTATATTCTGCCGTTCCATGGTTTAAAAGATTTTACGGCGGACGAACCGAATTTCAAAACGTAGACTGATTTCATTAGCGTGGTTATGTATTGCGTGCAGAGAATCAGGAATAGTACTTAGTATGCAGAACACGATGGTTTGGTTATCTACAAACTGGCATGAATATTTCATTGTTTTTCAGTAGGTTTAGGGCCGATGAACCCGAGTTCCGGAATAAATGTCTGTTATCACGGAAAGTTATTTCCCAGCTGTAAAAGACACGTGAGAAATAACGGGACTTACAATAAATTACGCACAAATATATAAGCAAATCTTTTGCGAAAAATTTGGCAATAGCAACAACTGACCACCTGTTAATTTTTTGCTAACGATTTACGTACGTAACTGTTCGTACAAAGACAAATCTGGTTCCTGGTGCGTTAAATTTAACACTACTACGCTAACAGTATCACTGACAATAAAGTATTTATTACAAAACCTTGATTTCCATAATCATTCGATGCTATATTAACAATAACCATTTCACGAAGCCACTTTAGCCGTCAAACAACAATCAAAATTATAACAGCCCTGGTTTTCAATTACTAGTTAACACAAACTTTATAGAACGTAATTTTGCTTACAGTCGAGTTAGCGTAGTCTTCAGCTTGAGCAATTAAATCATTGAACGTAAAGCAATTCTAGAAACAGAAATGTACGACCAGACAGTAGAGCAACAACTCGTTAGTCTAGTAAATACAGTTAAAGCGATAAAATAAGTGCAAAAACGAACGTTGTGACGTCGTTTATAAACGAAAGTTCTCACGTTCGGTTTTGCTCCAGCTTTTAGGGCTTCACTAAAGATTTTCTCATTTCCGGCTCTCTTGCGTGGTTTGAAGCGATTGACTGCACTTGTGACATCATCCAAGAAGATAGGTCGGTTTGCTTCTTCCATAGATGGTGCTACATCCAGCAGCTAGTGCGCACGGTATCTATCATCTAAGTTAGTACAATCTGTCATCCAAAGTACAATCTATCATCCAAGTAGATATCAGTGCACTACTTGTCAATCTAGCACTTATCTCGGTTTTGATGGACAAGTTTGCAATCTACATCTTCATGTTGGTCTGTTTGGGTTTCCAGACTCTGTTGATGTCTTTTCTCCGAGAAGCCACAATAAAATAAGGGCGGGATATTTAATTAGAACACTTCGGAAGGAGGCTGAAGGTTTTTGAGTAATATGTGTGTGCTACCGGGTTATTGCTAGGGCTGCTGCAAATTAAGCGGCTGCTGATGCTCTGAAAGAACCCGGCACAGCATCTTCAATATGGTGTTAGCGGCCGTTAGAAAGAAGTTACGTATTAATCAGCTAGAGAAAGATTAATGTCGAAAAGAGTGACTAAAATTATGCATATTACATAAGAAAAAATTTTAGCGACCTATAGCCGCACAACCAGAAATTGGGAAAATTTTTGCTAAATAAATAAGAAAAAATTGGAACATAGTTAAACCAACTACAGACTAAAAATCTCTAATTTTAGTTAAGAAAAAGTATGTGGAAAAATTTGTTTTACATAAGCGTAAGAGTTTGCAAAAAATGTTGAAAATAAATATCCATTTACTAGAGTTTTACACCATCCTACCAATTCGAACAGTGTAAACAGTAAACCCTAGCAGTGACAGCCCATAAAGGCAGTCAAATCTTACCATGTTTAAGATCAATTTATCGATTCCTGAGAACAATACCAGCAGTTCACTAGCAATTTCGGCCACGTTATTGCTATGCAAATTTAAGATTCGAAGGTTTCTTAGATTGCATAAGCTTGGAGGTAGTTCAATGAGCTGAAAATAACAAGTACAATAAAATAATATCCTCTAACACAATGACAAAAAGAAATAATTCAGTGCTACAGACAGCGCTTTACAAAAGCAAAGAAAAAATGCTCGAATCCCCAGGCGAGATCCCAGACATAAGAGTCATACATTACGTTCAGGACTCTTGACAACTGGTTACAAAAAAAGGTGTTCAACAATAACAAAAACAGCTGGTATCGCCTAATGTGCGGCACCGAAAAAAAACAAAATTTTAGTACCTCAAATACCACGACAAAGTGGTTTTGTAACACTTCGAAACTGTATCTGAAAAATATTGGATTCATACGAATAGGGTCGAAAATATAGAATAATGTAGGACAATTACAAAAATATAGGGTTTCCAAGAATTATAGGAGTATCGGTAACTATGATACTTATAAGTTTCAGCAGGGCTGGATGAAGATGCTTCGTGACTCCATTTGGGTCTCCGTCGAGATCATCCATAAAATACACTCGTATGGTTGTAACTGTTATTCATAATTTACCACCCAAAACGATTACACCTTGTGTAAAGATGTAGTGCGTGCAGCCACAATAGTCTACATGACTGAAATTTAGCTGATACTAGCCTATTGAACAAGCGCGGCCAGAAATAAATCTACAATAATCGCTCGAAAGTTCGACCGATTATGTGTAAAGAAATTTCGCCCGACTTCTTATTTTAAAGGAAGGTTCGACTTTGGCGCAATTAAATAAATTTATAATACATGAAATTTAAATCGGTTGCAGTTTTGATTGCACTTACTTTTCGAGCGGAACTCTACATTATCACAAACTTTTACTTACTTAGTACAACAATTTTCTGCGTCGAATACAACATTCTATTCAATCAAAGACAAGCTAGCAACATTTTAGCGGTTCCAACTGAATTTAAAACATTTTGAGCCATGTTTACTTCATTAAACTTCGTATCACCAGTAGAATAAGTTTAAAATAAGACACATTACGCAAATAGCGATCATCACGTATGAAGAGAAACATATTTTCACCGGACTATTTGCACAATGAAAAATATAATTTTGTTCAAATTTCAACTTTTATTTAATTTAATACCTCGTTGTAGGCAGCGTTCAACTGAATCAAAGTAGTCAGACGGCCGAATTCGTCTGGCAAGCGCATTAGTCGATTGTTAGATATGTCAACATGTGTAAGTACGGGCAAGTCGCAAAACGACGGCCGAAGGTAGTCGATTGAATTATTACTAACATTCAGTGAAACAAGTGTGGACAGCGCTAAAATATATTGTGATTTTGGAGGAGATATTTGATCTGCAGCTGCCACATCGGACGACACGATTAAACGCGTTTAAACACGCTGTTTATCGTAGGTAAATAATAATGCAACCAAAACAACGATAAAAATTCGGTAGATCATTGAAAAACACATAAAATGCAACTGTGACCCCCAACAGGCCTGGGGTGAAGGTACGTTTTCACCACAGCATTTCCAGTACTTCAAGGCTGGAGCTGCGTGGCCTAGCTCATAGCTCCCCAGGGAAAACTTGAGCCCTGTGGAAACGCCAGTATAGTGTCAATAATACAATAATATTATCCAACAAGTACCATCTCAGTGCTTTTGGATTCATCGTATCCAACGACCCGAAAACTCTATACACCCATTTAGCCCTCATCGTAAAACTAATTGAAAAATGACAAATTTTTACAATTTCGTTGTCAAAACATTTATAGCATCGTGCAGCACATTCCCAACATTCTTTCAAAACAGTGAAGCCAACGTGTTTAAGCAATAAAATAATGCTATACGCGCATGATTCACCCCAAAAATGCAAGGGGATCATTGATACTTCGTATAATTTTTACCGTATTGATGAGATCAAGTTCCGGTTTTGGTTACTCACTGATATATAGGTGTCCCTTCGGGGTTAGCTACGGAGGGCCGATTTGCGCCATCCCATACCCCAAGCTATATTTACATCTTGACGCCTCGCGCACCACCCCCGCGCTGATGGCTTGCGAAAAATTTCGGACCAATTATATATGCAAAACTATATATGCAACAAATGAATATTCAATAACATTTAATTATAGCACCAGTTTTAGGGTTTAAAAATTTGCACCACTTTTCATCTCATGTGTACGGTTAGCAATCATTGCCTGAACCGGAGGGTAACCAAGATTATGTGTAGTGGCATGAATCGAGGACACCTTCTCAGGAACCGGGGAGAACAAGTATGGAGGCGGCCCTCTTCACCCACCAGGCGGAAGGCAGTTATATTCATAAGCATTCAAGGTCCGTCGTCTCACGGAGCAGATGATCCGAAGGGATTTTTGAAATTACAGGGTACCCATTTTTCCTAATTTATGTAAAATTTTTCCAAAGTTTTATTAATTCTTGCAAATTTGCGACAAATTTTCCCCAGTTTTTCTAATCTCCTCAAGATTATCCCCAAGCCTTTGCTACGCCCTGCACGGTTATAAATAGAGCTTGATAAAGGGTCCAACCCTCGAAAGGCAATGATAACTTCCAATAGACGCTTATGAATGATACGGAATTTCGGAACTCATCCAAGCTCCTGTACCTGGGAGAAGTGAGCACCCAAGTCAGTGTCAACTTGATAAAAGCTCATTTTTTTTCAGAAATTGCGATGTTGGGTGCTAAGTTTCTCAGAAATTTGTAATTTAATAACCATAAATAACAGCGTAGCGGTACGACGAAGTCGGTCTGATGGTGCGTTAGCTGTATAAAAACTATTTTTTTTCGAAATTGTAAGCGAAGATGCAAAGTTAGCAGCTTTCGAAGGCGAAAGTCTTACTGTCCACCGAAGGGTGGGGAGCTGGCACGTCGCGGTCGTGGCGAGCCAGGTCATGTTCGGCGTACACGCCCCCCCCAAGCTTCAAGACCCTGGTAATAAACATTGGCTATAAGCAAATGCAGTATCAGGTAGATTTGTTTAGTATAAAAATTTGGCTCAACGCGACAGTTGGCAGGGACTGAACCAAAGTTAAGAGAGGGGTAGAACAATGGTTGGAGGGACAGGACGAAAGATGGAGCAAACCAAAAGTGAGAAATTGTGTTCGAAAACGTGCAAAACCGATTTCGTCATTCCTTATCAATGCGTATAACGTAGTCTGAAAGAGTGCAGAGTTTTTATGTGCAAAATGCTGTGCATTTGCACACTAAAATTTGAGAATGCACACCTCAATTTAGAGAATGCACAAACTTTTGCACACGGAATTTTTTGAGAAATTTTTTAATTTAAATGCTAAATAGATTATCCATTGAAATTTTACGCCAAATTCATAAAACGCTTATATATTCTAATACTTTTGGTCTAAATACAAAAATTGCAATATACATATGCATGGCACCATATACAATGCATAGATATGAATGGGAAGAGATGACTGGGGGTTTCGAGTAACTTTTTGATTTTGCACAGTGAAATTTGAGACTGCACAAACTTTTGCACAGCTCGAAAACGAAAAAACCCTGAATGTCATACTCTTCTTCAAGATAAAAGTTCATCACGAAATCGAGGTACAACTAGCAGTGTCTTTATTTACATATGCGAATATCCTTTTTTGTTTCCATGAACACCGTATTTCAGATCAGCAATCGAAATACAACGCTTCATTATATCATTGTTATGTTTAATAAATTCTAAACGAAACAGAAAGCATCAAAATAAGTGCATAAAACCAATGCGAAAGGCAAATCAACGTAAACGCAAATGAGCGATGGCATGTGTCTGACCGAATTTTCAGCGTTCTTTACGAATAACGGAAAACGGAAGCGGAAAACGTTGTGTCTTTCGTTAATAAACTAACGTTGCATTCCTTTTAAGCTCTCATTTTTGTCCGTGAATGTACGTACCTCCGAAAGATTCGGGTAAATCATCCAATTCATTACACGACACATTCAGGTCCTTGAGATATTTCAGACAGTCTTCAAAGTCGTGGGGCAAACTTTGGATTGTATTGTTTTCTAAAAAAGTAATACTAAAACACAAAAAGTGAAACATTTAATTTATTAATGGAATAAAAACCTGCAAAAGTTAAATTCTTGTGCAGATGTAGCAAAATGTATGGAACATTTTAAAGTGGAAAGCCGAATAGTTGTAGAAATACAAAGCTTGAGAACTAAAATCAAATGTACATCGATTAGCTACAACTAAGAGGCCTGTCAACCCACCAAAGTGCAGCGAGCTGTATAATTGCAAGCGATCTACTTTTATCTGACGACTCATCTCATCGTTTTCAGCAGCATGTTGTATAAAAGCAGGTTTAAGAAATTATAGGATTGGATTGAAACTGATAAAAAATTGAAACGGAACGAGCCCAGTTTCCACTGACAGCGCTAAGGGGAAAATGGTGAAAATTTCTTTTTTGCCTCTCGGCAGCACTTATATTTTCGGATGGCTGGTTTTTGGTAAAATGTTTTGTTTGATAGGGAAAATGCCCTTTAGCAGAACCCTTATTAGCGCCGAAACCATCTTACGAGCCAAAATAGCCTAAAACTGGTTGTTACCTGGTTGTGCCAAATGGGTGTACCCGTATTTCATAGCTCATATATCGCAACAGAGGCGTCATATCCAGAATCAGCCCGTCGAAATGTCCTGCTTTGCTGAGCATCACTGTTTTGTGGCAATACTCAATACCTGGGTCCAATGGGTCGAGTGTAGGGTCGATGATCGGGATTTCTATTTCTGTGATTCATACAGAGTACCAGGAATGGTTTATATGTGGGGTTTTCGGTAGGCTAAATACTATCTGGAGATGAACACAAGTATTTCATGTCTTTTCAGTGAGTTTAGGGTTGACAAACCCGATATCTAGACCTAGGATATAACATGCCATGAGCTGTTTTGTTATTAACTGGTTTTAGTGGATTTTTAGTTTTCTGTACAAACACAGATATGTATTCAACTAGAATGCAAAATAACTGTAATGTATCGATTTAGGCGTTTTCGAGTAGTTTAAAGTCGCTGGTCGGTGAACCCGTTTTGTAGCGAGCAGAATATATATGTTGCTTAACTCTTATAACAGCAGCCATCATTATAAGGCGCCAAAGGTTCCAGAAGCCTTAGTGTGGTATGCCGAAGGTGTCGAAGGTCAGTCGGCTCATGTGGGGTAGCAGCCTGAGAACCTCCATTATTTTTGCCATTAAAATTTTTTGGATTTGGAGGGGCTTGGGGGTTAATATTGCTTGAGGGAAGCTGGGCAACCTGGGGGGCGCGAAATTCGGTTTCCCGCAGGTCGATCTGGGGAAAACTCCACCTGAACTGGGGAGTGGCTGGAAAACGCGAAAATAACATAAATAGCTAATTCACATATACAATAATAATGGACATTTTATAGTGAAACACTATCGACTGACGGCAATTACAGTGTGTTAGGGATAGCAAAAAAACTGCTATATTTTTGCATCATATAAAAATTTGCATATGTTTAGTCGTGAGAAAGAACCTGGAGAGACCTGAACTGGGGGAAGCCAAAAATACCACGGGCTGACATAGTGGATACTAGGGTGGAGGCCGATATACCTGGGCGGTCCACCCCTCCCTCACGATCTCCATGAGAAAGCCAGCATATAATGCTTCCTAACGATTATGTCAAAAACGTGACATTCAAATGGTTTAAGGGGGCTTTAAGGACCGCCAGTGCGTCCATTTCTTTATCCGTGAGGCTTACCAAAGGCCTTAGTCAGCAAAAGTTTCATATCGTTCAGGCGAATACAAAAGGTATGTATAATTCTTTACATGAATAACTGAAACTGCGTATTTCAAGTTTACAAAATTGGAGAGGGTACCTCTTTAAAGAGTCTATTATTCCATATGGGCTGGTGGCAGACGAACGCCATACGGGATCACGGGATGGACTATACACTATCAAATGCAAAGGTCCCTACTCGAAATGTCTTCATCCGTTCTTCAGGCGTTTAGAAAAACTGACCGGACGCAAGAAAACGACAAACTATATCACTTCGCATACTAACTGTATGCTATTTTTGCCTGGATACGTTCGTTTGGTGAGAATGGTAAAGACCTGGCTCAACGATGACAAAGCTATGATTAGTACTAATGCACCCTAATTGAGCGATACGAAGCTTTTTTGTTTTCCTCAAAGGGAGAAAAATCCGGAATCGTCTGTCCGTCGAACTCCTCAATAACCGCTGGGCCGATTTAAAATTTTTTTGTTTGAAAGGCCTAATATTCTTTAGGTGCAAGACATATATTTTTGTCAAAAGTCGTTTTAGTTAATTAGTAATTAACTAATTAGTTAAGCATGTTAGCTTATTTTTAACATTTTCAAACAAAAATTGCTAATTTTTCAATGAATAGTTAGTGTAAAGCTATTATTTTGGTGCGTATACCATATCTCGCCGTGCTGATTATGAGTCCGGTGTTTATCAGTATTCCGGGAAGTTAAAAACATACTACTTAGTTAGTTATTAATTATTTTTTAAAATCTTAAAAGTGCTGAGAAATGAAGAAAATTGCACACCGGGTGTGCTATGTCCTGATCACGCATATGACATTTCCAAAGCTGTAAAATTTGGCCGTATATGCTAATTAGCTATTAATTAATTAACAAAATAGTTAATTTTGTGCAAATTTTAAAATCACCTCAAAATTGTTGATATTTCGCGCTCGGGGGTTTTCCATGTCGCTGATCATGAATACTTGACTTTTAAAGTGCTATGATTTTATCAAGTGTGCTAATTAGTTAATTAATTAGCTAATTAGTTGATATTACTAAGTAGCTAATTTTTAGCTAGCTAGCTTTTTTGTATGGTGGATTTGACATGAATTGTTTAAAACGTGATACTTATTATATCTTGATTAAATATTTAGTTGAAATACGTGTATACATAAATAAAAATAAGATATAAAATACTTCGCCTATTGCTCCGCTCACTTTTTGTAATTTATTATGTTTACTAGTGAATATCTAATGCCGAACGAATCTAGCTAATATGCAGCTTAGGAAAAGAACAGCTTTGTAATACTAGTAAAGCTCGCTTGCGAGCCAGAATTCGAGTGGTGAGAACAATCCCCCGAAGTCTGTTGTAGAAAGCACACACAAATAAAGCCTACACACAGTACGCAGCTGCAGCATTATATAAACCGTGAGTGATGAGTCATAGTTACGCCCGGCTCTTTTGACAGCCAAAGTATACAGTAGACAAAACATCATACAACGAGTACAAAAACAATGAACTAACAATTTAATAATTCAATAAAACCCTAAATTGACCGTGAAAAGAACGTTAAAGAATTTAAACCGACAGTTGTGAAAAATCTCATTTTTCATACCAAGAATGAAGCAGAAGTGTGAAAAATATTTGCCACACAATATTTTGACACTCGCAATCAGCTTGTTGGCCCAGAAAACCACATATCCGACACTAAAACCAACAATAAGCACTTAGGTGCATTTCCCACGACTTTTCACCAAATATTAAATTTGGCGCCAACTATAAGCTTATAGACTCAAGATTGGGAAGTAGTTGAAAAACTTGTTATATATCATTGGAAAGCCCTGGTAAAGCTACATGCAATAGGCCTATTAGTATGCGGATACCTCGTTTACTTATTGAAAAAAGTCGCATAAACTGGAGGGTGTGCCCGAAAAATGGGCCAAAATGGCGTCATTTTGCCCCATAACTTTTCCCCACGGGAAAAAAATTCAAAAATCGGGCTCCGTCACTACACCAAAATCGACCATTGCGGTTCGAATCCGCCCAACCGCCAACCGATTCGAATCCGCGGTCAAAATCCGCCCAACCGTTATCGAGATCCAAGTGCGACAGACACACAGACAGGACCTCCTCAACCCCCGCTCCAAAGCCAAAACTGAAAATTCTCGTTCCACTCGAATTCAATTACCAACACGCAGATATGAACATTTTTCAGCTGATATATTTAGCTGCTATAGATTTAACTAATTTTGAATATGATTAAGGGATTCTTGTAAAGTAAAGATTAAGGAATTACAATTTTCAAAATATTTTAAGATTTCAATGTTATCTGAGAATATCTTATTTTCTATATAAGGGAAATTGTCGCATATGTCATTTATATATATGCAACATAAAGAGCAGTGTTCTTGACACGCCCTCTGAGGTACTCCAGATCGCTTCGCTCTCTCATTCCACTCGAATTCAATAAGGAATAACTGATACATTAAAGCTGAAGTTGCATAAAAGCTATATTCAGCTATAATTATGCCAACTAACCAAGGTTCACAATTTCTAATCCTTCAATATTGAGCAATTCTCGTGGAAATTCAAAAAAATCGTTTCCAGACATGTTCATAAATATCGATACACAAGTTTGTTGATTGTCAATAGTAGTTCTTTGGCTAGCGATTGACTGAGTTGTATCGTTGGAAATTGATGGCGAAGATTGTTTCTGAGGGCTAAATCTAAATTAACGCGGATAATTAATCTTTAATAGAAAATGAAGGCTACACTGATGTACATCCGCTATTGAAAAATTAAACAGAATATTCGTATATGTCAAAGAGCAGTTATGCAATTCCAAAGCAGACTCACGCGTGAAAATCTAGCGGGCTTCAGTATTGGTGGCGGCGTACCGGTCAAGTTTTGGCTCTACCACAAATCATTCAGCCTCGTTGCAAATACTGGCAACCGACAGTTAAAATGTATGTCGACTTAATGTCTGCGTTTGAGAACTCTCTCCAGGGTTTATCATAGCTACCGAACTAAGGCATGGTTCCATCCAGTTTCACACCCTTTTCAAGATCCTCGCCGGTGGTTCTTGAAGATTGTGCTTGCGCTTATAAGAGCTGAAGATGGACTGACGATCATACCATAAGGCGCTAGAATAAAGAATCTTGACTAAACCAATGACACTGCACTTCTGTCAGAAACTACGGCCAACATGCAACAGATGCTTGATAGGCTTAAGCGCCGAAGCGCAAGGTGAGACTTGTCATAAAGTCCAGCAAGACAAAATTCATGTCGTGTTAATATACACTACGTATAACCTCACAGCTGGCGGTCTATGCATCCACAACATTAGAATTTTTTGTTAACTTAGATCCGGACTCGGGCAAGAAGGTTCATAAAAGTGGTCATAACGAATCGCATAGTGGCTACGGCAATAGCGTCCGTCCGGTACCAGCGTTCCGATTAATCTGAAAGTTTATGACTGCCATGTTCGTCCAATTCTCTTAGATTGATCAGAGACATGGTAGTAAAATCCTTTGATAAAAATGCACTAGGTCTAACCGAGATCAGGTTTCAAACTGCAGCTTGCACGTGAGAGAAGTAATGATTATGTAAAAGTTATTGTGGAACAAAATGCCGTCACAATAGAGTAAGCGCGAATGTTTGTGGTTAGAAATAAATACGAATGAATTATGACATTTTAGCATATAATTCTAGTTGCGAACGTTATTTCTTTGACACTCGGCAAATTTCAATGTATCTGCGCTTATTACGCTTAAATTGATGGTAGACCTTAGCAAGCAAAATCAGATGCGTAATGCAAAAAATGTATAAAGAATGCTATGGCCTAGAACCAGTGGAGCACCAAGTGCCTTGGCTTTCGGACTTTAACAATTTAGTCGTAAAAATGCCACATAATTGAGCCGACCACAAAAGGACTAATTAACTACTTTCCGCTCCTTTATGCTGCAGGAACCTTTTTAGATTCTTGTCTCTTACTCGTGAAGATATGGAATGCATACTTTGTCTCGCATGTATCTATTAGCTGTGTATACTTTTTGTAGGCACTTAGTCACGTCGTCGAGTTTCAAGGATAAATCTGATTCTCTTAGGTATATCTAATATTATATTTAAGAACAGACCACTAAATCCATATTCGTGCATTGAATGCTTCCAATTTATAGTTAGCATGCGACTGCTGGTCTTGCGTTTCGTAGCAGTTGCGGCCAGAGTTGCCGAAACACTAGCCGTGAAGAGATGTCAGTTACAAGAAAACTGTGCTTACAGACCGATTAATGTCGCATACGCTTTATAGCTGAGGTTTACCCTGGAGCAACGTGACTTTAGTCACTTGTCCAAGAATATTAGACACACGGGAGAGGTCGAAAACGCGAGCTCGTGATTCTGACAACTGCGTATTATAAACTGCACCACACGACCACCCATTAATATCAGTCTTTATTAAAGTCAATATCCAGAAAGGTTAAAAAGTATAGGACTTCCTATAAGTCCTATATTTTATTTTTACGTATAGACAACGAAAATTGAAAGTACTGAAAAGTTCCCCAAGTATCCTGTGGTGCTATGGCTGACGTTCAATTTCGTTGCATTAGCAGCCAGAGTTGCTAAAGCGCAAGACTTGTCCTTTTACTTTCCGAAAAAGCTTGTACCCAGTTTAAATATGGCTATTCTGCAGCAACTGTAGATTTTCAACCATTAGAGAAATAATAGACAACTGGAAAATTGCTAAATGTTTCCAGTTGAAATTGTACCGACATCTATACCGAAAATTGTCCACAACCACTTACTCGATTACATTTGTTTTGGGCAAAACTGTACAGATAATCCTATTGTATTCTAGATTAACGTCCTGTATTCGGGGTGAGGTGAAGAAGACAAAACGTTGCAAGTCATTGAATGACAGGTCAACAGTTTCTAATGATTGGCAGCTTGCAAGCGATTCTGGAACGTCTGTAAGGTGGTTGTGAGAACATTTGAAAGTCTTCAACGCTTCATAACCTATAATAAGAACGGTAATTTTTAAATAATACTTATAGTACATTTTTGTTTAATCAATATCTATGGATCACAAGGCGTTTGGAGTATTCAAGTTTAAAAGTAACCACTCAATAATAAGCCGTTTTAAAGTAAACGCCATTTTGATGAAATAGATTCCATAGCCTAATCAGCATACTCTAATAACAACACGAAACAAGTTTGTGTGTAAATACTTCACTCAACATTATACCCTTCATTTCCCAAAACACGACGGATCTCCAGAAGAACTTATATACAGCACCAACGCCCTTGCAACCGGGTAAACCACAGCTATATTTTAGCTTCCTCCAAGTTAAACCGCAACAAACCAGGAGATAGAAATCCACACAATACAGCGCTCCAAAGATGGACGATGTCGTTTATGTTCATATTCGGGTACATTTTAATTTCATTTTTCCCATAGTCTAAGCGAATAAATATGGGAAGCCGAATTTTAGGCTATCAGCACTGTTTCGATCATTGAAAAAAGCAAAATCCACGAAATTTCAAGCTTCAGCTCAAATGTGAAATTGGTGTCTAGATTATTTAAACGACGGAAATCATACATGTCGATCATACATCTCTTAAGACATTAATGTTTAAATAATTTCGAGTGCACAAATGGCATAATCTTGACGAAGGAATCAGTTTGACATTGTTTTGTCCAAACCGCTTCGGTTCGTGAAAAAATGCATATATACATGTAGCAATAAATATGTTTAAATTATGATATATCACCGTCAATTGATTTACACATTTACATTTGTATGTATCACGCCCTGGCTTCTCCATGCAGGTTAGCGAGGTTTTAGCGCCCTCTCAGGATTTGGTCAATACCTTCTCGCTACCATTTTTTTGTAACGTTGGTGGGCCCCAACACCTCACCTCCCAAATATTTTGAGGTGAGATTAAAAATAGTAGTCTTACCAAAAATGGCTAAAACAATATTTAATACCGCTCCTTTCACCTCGATTACTGATGATAAATTGCGGGAGTAAAATGAAGCTCGACCTGCTGAAAAACGCATTTTCTATTAACGACATATATTTACGTTGAAAGGCATCTAGATAAAATAAAATTATAAAACTATAGCTTAACCGGGAAGCACGGTTCCCCAGGGGACATTCCCCTAGATTTTCTCAGGCTCCATACGAGAGATAGCCCTTCTCAAAGCACCAAGTACTATTTTCAAGATTCCTGGTAGATTTTGGCGAAAAATCACTGGTAAATTGCTAATTTTTCCCAGATGCTACAACTCCAATTTCGAAGCATTTGCAGCACAATACACAATAAAATAGCCAAGTATATATCCAAGAAAACGAACATGTGGAATGAATATGACTCGGGTGAACATAACTACTGATTATATATACAATGAAACAAACAAATTTTATACGTTAATTTCATTCAGCACACCGATAAACACTGATAACAACAGAAAAATTACATGCGCGATACGGATTTTCGGCAAGCCGCGTCTGTAGGAATCTAATTACAATACATTCAACAGTGCAACAAGTCAAAATGGTTTCAGTCCTTATTTATGCTGTGAACATGGTGATTTGTGCTAAAAGACATATAAATTCATGTGCTATTTGTATATATAATGGTATTATCAGCATAGCATCAGTGTTAAAGTCGATATAGCTGGGGTGGCTGGCTAAATGCTGGGAGCTGAAACAAAACAAGCAAATGGCATTAGAGTTCTTTTATTTGACACTTATATTAGATTATTTATTTGAGATTTTGACGTTTCATTTATCAATGTTAAGTGAAAATATAAATATAAATAAATACAAATTTATGCAGTTCCAATAGTGCATACGAAACTTTACATTTACTGCAGTGTTCTGCTTCTGAAACGCGTTCATACGACTCGACTATGAGAATTCATTAAGCGTCGTTCACACAGCATGCTTACTAGCGTTCGCAAAACACTGACACACATGTTTATCTGGGCTCTCCATTCGCTGAAAATTTTGGCAGGGGGCATGAACCAGGGGGCCCCCTGGTTCCGAACCGAGGGGCCGATTTTGCCAGGGGCCAATTTGCAAAGAGGAAAACGGTTAAAAATAGTGTCAGAAACGCTGCCAAAACGCTTTTGATGAAGAGAAAACGATTTTGAAGCAAATTTTGACAAAATTTGAGAACTTTTTGGCTTCAGAACGAAATTTTAGTACAAATTTTGATCAATTTTTTTTGTACTTTGGACCGATTGGAAACAAAAAATTTTCCAAGTGGCGGTGAACCGGGGAAAGCCCAAAATTTTACCATGGGGCATGAGCCGGGGGGCACCTGTTCTGAACCAGGGGTAACCGAAAAATACCATACCATGGGGCATGAACCGGGGGGCACCTGTTCTGAACCAGGGGTAACCGAAAAATACCAGGGGTCCCCAATTTGGAGAGCCCCGTTTATAATAAGGTAGAAAATTTACATAAGGAAATGAATAACGTAAAGACAGAAAGAGGGGCAAAACCTCGCCGCTTACATTTGCCTATATATCTGTAGTAATTTAAAAGATGCAAAATCACAAATTTTCTCACCGTGGAGCTAAAATTTTCCTTTTATTAAATAACCATAATTGCAGTGTTGTTAACTAACATAAATTACACGTTATATCAATTACAGTACCTCATGGTCAGTGTACAGAGTTAGTCAAAAGATCCGCAAATAAATAGGCGGAATTGACTCAGGCCCTGGTGTTTTATTTTCGACTTTCAGTGCAGTCCACCCACTCGATCTTCCACGTTTATCTCATACGTTTAGAATCCCGACATTAACAGATTCCACTCACAGCGTTGATGTTCGTTCGATTTCACCCTCGCTTGCGAAATACTTGTATTACAGCAGTATGACAGAAGCATGTTCAATACTTAACACATAAGATGCTTCAATTATACCTTCAGCTAATATCGCTTTCCTCGCCGGAGTCAGCTCAACTTTAGCTATCTAAAAACTAACTTTAATAACTTTGCTATTACTTTTAGCCTGCGCTGCAACGCCTTGAAAAGTTTAAATTTGCAGCTTTGTTCGAGTCACAGCTAAACGATACAGACGGATTTGTAATATAATATACTCGATGAATATAATAAACAAATACTCGATGCTACGCTTGAACCGCTGAGTTAAAAAAGGCAATAAATATCCCTGGAAAGATTAGGCCTATACAAAATAAATTGTCAATAGCTAAGTAACTAATTGCGAATTATACGTTGTTTGATTGTCAAAATAGTTATCGTGAAATGTGTATTTTGAAGCTACACTTGCAATCCGATGAACCCATTAATCGGTGTCTATTCTGAGCTTCTAACCACTTTCCCGGAGTTTTCACTTTGAATAATAGTTTCGTATATATACAAAAATATTTATCAACTTTTGTCAAACACCTCAAACTAACGCCGCAGCGAGTGAATTTAAGGTTGGTGTGGCCAGTGGTATAAACACAGTAGCTACAACGCTATTAGCCAAAATTTCACCGGTATTAGCAAACAGCTAGCGGTATTGTAACAACATAATATTTTCAAATCCCAAATTCAACATTAATTCACCTACGCTTCTGACCAACATATACATTCCAAATATGTGAAGCAAAAATCTGTCAGTGCAAGCGATTACAACAACTACCATGCAATACTTACCAGTAAAATCCCAATCAATATTTGTTATTAAGTTGCGGCTGAAATCTACAACAGTGAGCGCAGATTTGAAATTAGGACTATCGAGCACGGCCAACGCTTTTAAACAATTCCTGCTAAGATTCAATGATACCAGATTTGGCAAATCGGCAACAACTAATGGAAATTCATCAAATCGATTGCCGCTTAGGTCGAGCTGTTGCAAAACATCAAGGTATGATAAAGATGGAGGCAGATCGTCCAACCTAAACATAGAATTGCATCATATAATACATAACAATTAAACTGGAGAAACAAATTAACTAAATATAAGCATGTGAGCGGAGCAATAGGCAAAGTATTTGGTATCTTAGTTGCATATATATATACATGTATTTCAACTAAATATTTAGTCTATTTATAATAAGTATCGCGTTTTAGACAACTGATGTCAAATCCACCATATAAAAAGCTACCTAGCTAAAAAAATTAACAAATCAGTAATATCAACTAATTAGCTAATTATTTAACAATTAGCACCCATGGTGAAATCATAGAGCCTTAAAAGCCACATATTCATAATCAGCGACATCGAAAACCCGCGATCGCAAAATATTAGCAAATTTCAGGTGATTTTTAAATTTTCATAAAATTAACAAATTAGCTAATTAATTAGCATATACGGCCAAGTATTAGAGCTTCAGAAATATCATATTCGCTATCAGCGACATAGAAAAACGCAATGTGCAGTTTATCTTTCATTTCTGAGCACTTTAAAAATTTTCAAAAATTAGCTAATTCATAATCCCCTAAAAAATTCCCTGATAAATGCCATTTTTCCCAGATGCTACAGCTCCAATTTCAAAGCATTTGCAGCACAATACACAATAATACAGCCAAGTATATAGCCAGGAGAACGAACATATTGAATGAATATGACTCGGGCAGGGAATAACCGTAACCGAAATTTACCGGAACCGGAACCAGCAACCGGAACCGCCCATTTAAACCGGATCCGGAACCGGAACCTGGTCTTCGAAATTTATATATAGTAAAACAGATGGAAGAAATGAAGGTATAGTGGATTTAAAATGCATTAAAAATAACTTTTAGATTAAACTTAATGTATTGCGATGGTATTATTGCCTTTCTGAAACTTTAAAGAGACTGAGAAAGCTAATAATGTTTATTTATCGATCAAATATGTCGGTTTTTGGACATTCAGAGCAAAAAATGTCTTCCACTATAAACCATTGCGTATACTTCGTCAAATCGAATGTGCTTACAAAGCTTGGAGCGTAGAATACACACTTTCGCTGTCTCCAGTCGCCTCCCTTTACTACACAAACGTTTGTTGAATGTTCTTCTGTAGGAAACTTAAAATTATTGGTTTATATGATTCTAAGAAAAAATAATAGATAGAAGGTAGTTTTCTGATCAGTGGTCAGAGACACTGTTTAGGCTAGCGTTGGACAAACAGTGCCCGTCAGTTAGATCATAATGATGATAACTTTCTAATCAGAATGATATAAATGCGACACACTGTGATGCTGCTCGCACAGTTTCAATAAATACAGTTCATTGCCAAGAAAGCAGTTTCTAGCTGCGTTGCAGATAACGTTAGTTTACTTCAATTTAGACTGATTTACCAAGTTTACAAGCGCACTGGCGGGTGCTTGACGCGATTTATGTTAGCCAAGCATACCCTAAGTATTTCTGCGTAAGCCATACTCCGTTACCGAGTTGGACCGGTATAATTCAAACGTATCCCACAAACTTCTGGATGTGTAAAATAGCTGCTACAAGCATCGACATGGCTTTGATTTAACAAACTCCTGCAGGTTATTATGAAAAATTCCTGCTCAAATTATGCGTCCTGCTTACGTTTCATATGGCAAATTGGTTAGTTAATCTTTTCTTTTGCTTGGTTGTATTGGAGCTTGATTAATGTATAATATATATTACATATGTTTGGATTACAGGATGAAGCAAAAACGTGGAAAATTTCAAACAAAATTTTTAAACCGGAATTCCGGTTCCGGTATGGTTTTTGCCCTTTGCCGGAACCGCAACCGGAACACGATTTTCGCCGGAACCGGAATTCCGGTTACTCCCTGGACTCGGGTGAATATAATTACTGATTTTATTATATATATATGTATATATATATTATATATCAGGGAGTAGCCGGAATTCCGGTTTTGGTTCTGGCGAAAATCGAGTTCCGGTTGCGGTTCCGGCAAAGGGCAAAACCATACTGGAACCGGAATTCCGGTTTAAAAATTTTGTTTGAAATTTTCCACATTTTTTTGCTTCATCTGTGATCCAAAGATATGTAATATATATTATACAATGCTCAAGCTCCAATACAACCATACAAAAGAAGTTTAACTAAGTAATTTGCCGTGTGAAACGTAAGTAGGGCACATAATTACAGTAGGAACTTTTCATAATAACCTGCAGGAGTTTCTTAACAAATCAAAGCCTGGTCGATGCTTGTAGCAGCTATTTTACACATTCAGAGGTCTGCGGGGTACGTTCGAATTAACCGGTTCAACTCGGTAACAGAGTATGGCTTACGCAGAAGTGCTTAGGGTATGCTTGCCTAACATAAATTGCGTCAAGCACCAGCCAGTGCGCTTGCAACTTTGCAAATCAGTCTACATTGAAGTAACGTAACGTTATCAGCAACACAGCCAGAAACTGCATTCTTGGCACAGTTTGACGCAATATACGCAAGGGTGTATAGTTGAAGGCATTTTATTGCTCTGGGGGTCCAAAAACGATAAATAAACATTATTAATCGAAAACTTTATTGATCGATAAACATTATTTAGCTTCCTCAGTGTCTTTTAAAGTTCCAGAAGGGCAATAACACCATCAGAATACATTAAGTTTAATGTAACAGTTATTTTTAATACAATTTAAATCTACAGTACCTTCATTTAGTCTTTCATCTGTTTTACTACAAATAGGTTTCGAAGACCAGGTTCCGCATCCGGTTTAAATGGACGGTTCCGGTTCCAGTTATTCCCTGCTACTTAACTATATATATAACTAATTCATACTATATATCACTAACTCATGTTTTAACATTCTCGAATAGTAGTAAACACCAGATTCATAATCAGCACGGCAAGTGCTGATAGTGCATGTAGTGCTCGCACAAAACTAATAGCTTTACACTAATTATTTATTGAAAAATAAGCAATTGACAAAAACTATATGTCTTGCACCTAAAGGATATTACGTATGCCTTTCAAACAAAAATTTTTTAATCGGCCCAGTAGTAATTGAGGAGTTCGGTGGACGGACAGTGCCGATCTTTCCTCCAGAGAAAAACAAAAACGCTTTGCTTCGCTAAAATATTAGCGCTAATTATAATTTATTTCATTGGCTTTAATTTTAAATAATTTAGGCCAATATTTAAGTATAGATTAAACACATTTTATTAAACATTTTTAGGATCAAAAATACACTACTTAACAGAAGTATTATTTTTATTTAAAAACACCGTTTCCTAACATGACACTATACAGGAGATGGTGATGGACACTTTCAGAACGCACTAATCTTTCAACTTAACAAATTATAATCTGCTTTAAGACATACGCTCTCCATGCAAAAAACAACAATAGAACAAACGTTCACACAAATTTTTAATTGTTGAGTTAGCAATGTGTTGACACTACTTAATATTTGCAAAAGCAGCACTGTTCCAAAAAGACATTTTTTTAATTCTTTCAAAAATACAAGACTCTGCCGTTTGGCAGTATTTTAAAATTTAACAGCAAGCGTAGATAACTGCTAATTACAATTTAATACGTAAGCATGAATGAGTAGCTATGTATTTTACAAAACTAAAAAATTTAAGTACCGATTATCACTGATTACTAAGCATTTCAGAGACTGTGTCCAGCAGCGGAATGGTACGTAGAACAGGCGACTTGTGAACTCTTCGCCAGACAATCCAGTTATAGTCAGATGCTTAAGGTCATTGTAATGTGCCAAGACAAAATGTAACACGTTAGGTGCCCAACAGCCTAGATATTCGCTGAATGCCAGAACCAGTTGATCTACGATCGTTGCATATTTCATATTACAATCCTCCGATGGATTTTCATGACGCAACGTAACGCAATCATCGTTTGAAGCGGTAGGCACCGCCGACAGATCAGTTGTTAGTCGATACACATTTTTACGTCGCCTACGCTTATTATCTCTAACGACGCGAGAAACTGTCATTTTGTACTAAACTAGATTTGGAAACGCACAATTACTGAATATAAAATGAGCCATACTAAGAAAACGTATATATAGTATTCAAATAAAAAGTATAGAACGAGGCCGCATGTTACTTGTTCAAGTTTTACTAAGGTACCTATTGTCCGTCCAAATTCACCTTAATATGTATATATGTAGGTTTTGGACCTGGCAATTCTAAAACAAAACGCAATACAGTTGACTGAACCCATCAATTTAGTATAGTAGTTAAAGATTGGGTACAGTCGCGGTCAGCTTGAAATATTTTTCACTACTGTAACACCACCGACTGCGCTATACCTAGTCCTCTGGGCGTCACAGTGTTAAACCGAATTACATACAAATTTATTCCCTAAAATTCGCATAACAACCTGTATCCTGACACCACTATTTTATCGGGCGCGAGCGGACCGATATATTGGTTTATATTTAAAAAGCGCAGTATTAGTTTAGGAGTCTTGCAACATTTCTAAACAATTAATTATCTTGATACATCCGTCAACAGAGAATATATGTAATTATACGACAGTTGTGTATATTTTCACGCTGTCTAAACATGTCACTATGATAGAATTGTGACGTTAATGTAAATGCAAGATACTGAAGCGGAAATATGCATACAGCAAACGCCGTTAACGCAGGGCAGAGCAGGAATAATCACTACGAGCAATGGTCAGGAATACAGTTTACTGTATCCTTATATCGGCGGTAAAATAATGGGATATATCGGCTATCCGGATAATTCGGGTATTTCCAACTATATATATAACTTTATAACACAGATAACTGTCAAAACAAAATTTACGACATAATCATATTGGGTCCAGTTCGAGTCTGATTGAGAAATAACTGCGTCTGATAAAAAATTTTGAGTCTGGACCCACTTGTGGGATCAAAAATTCCAGGTCGCAATATCACTTTTACTGACTTCTCCGTTTGCTAAAAATTTCGCCAGGGGACAGCAATCGGGAGATCCCGAGGTTTGGAACTGGGGGCGAGGGGCGTCAAATTTTGCAAGTGGGGCGTGGACTAGCCCTCAGCCTTAGATTGAACTGGTGGGTCGACATTTAAAAATTTAACAATTTTCAGCGAAAAACGCTAAAATTAATAAATTCGCTCTGAAACGGGGCAAAAACGTCTTTATTAAGGATAAAAGAATTTTTTCAACCCATTTTTGGGTTTAAATTAGCCTAATTTCTAACTTTTTGTAAAAAAATGTTATGTAATTTTTAATGTGATCTTGGGTGTTTTGCCGGGAGAAGGCAAAAATTTCATCAGAAGGCTTTTTTCTGGAAAAGCCAAAATTTTGTCAGGGGGGCCAACTGGGGGAGCTCGTTTTAGGGCATGAGCCCCCGCCGCCCCCCACTTTAGAGAAGCCAGCTTTATTTAGTATATCAACGTCAAATATTTAGCAGGAATTAGCATTTCACACAATTTGAGCTAAAAATACAACTAACATCATAGCAGTGCGACCCCCCGTTTCAAAATGCTGGCTACGTCGGTGTCGGCAACAGGCACGACTAATACAGTGAAATATATTGAATTAAGTTTAACATTCCACAGACAGTATAACAGGTTTATGTATTGCAAAAGTGCAGTGGTTCATGGTGTACAATAGTTCAATTGCATCCAGGCTTACAGGGCTATGAGTCGCGGGCTATGAGTTGCATTCAGGATATTAATACGACATCGACCAACGGATTTGATATATTTTTCTAACTCTAATTAGCGCAATTTTTCAAAGCGACCAGTTTATTTCGGCATTATGCTTCCACGATAACAAAACGCCATGAGCCACACTACGCATTGAGGCAAAACCCGGGTAGTTGAAATACAGCTGCACGCTGAGTTTCAAGTTTCAGTACAAGCCTGCGTATTCGACCAACAACTATATCTATCAAATGGGATCGGACAAGCCACAACACCTCTCATGAAATTTTCGCCCATTGTTAAGCGTACAAACACGTAGGCATTACAAAACAGCACAAAGGAGAAGCGAAAAGTTCAAACTAAAACCGTAATAAAACGAAAATACACAAATCAGCCGGTTACAAGAAAAAATAATAATTTAATATTATTATTATTGTAATAATTATGTAATAGTGGATTCAGATAATTTAAACCAGTGATACAATAAAAATCACTAGCTAAGTAAGCTAGTGAATCACAATTAAAACTAAAATTTTAGATGTTTAACCCTGGTTTTAGACTCCTTGCTTACGCCAATAAAACTTTTGTGAAGGCCACTAACGCCACTCTCACAAGATATAATTAAAAAAACTGTATATAATTAGAAAGTCTTAAGTCACCAAGTCTTAAGAGGGACATTAAACTGTTGGAACGAGTCCAACGCCGAGCAACCAAGCTAGTGTACGGTATTAGCCATCTGTCGTATGAAGATCGACTACGATACCTTTCGCTTCAAACTCTACAAATCCGACGACGTCGCGCTGATCTAATTCTTACATACCGGCTATTCCACAACTTGATCGACTTCGACTGGTCAAATCTATTTGCGCTCAATAGTTCCAGTCTTAGAGGTCATTATTTAAAACTTGCCCCGCCGCGCTGTCGATTAAATTGCCGGTTGCATAGGTTTGCAGTTCGTGTAATTCCTTTCTGGAACTCTCTACCCCAATATGTCGTCGACGCCCCGTCACTACTTAGCTTCAAACATCGCCTCCATGTCTCAGGGGCATTGGGTGAACTGTGATATGCACTTTTTCTGCCGCGTTTCTTTTTATCATTTAGAAAATGGCTGTCCCGTGATGCTGGGGATTGGATATGCCGACTGTGCTTTTGCTCAACTATCGTATTACTGCCTCGACAAATTGAAGCACTGTCCTGGTACGAACTAAAGATAAATATTAAAATAGCGGTAGGTATGAAAATTGAGCTTTATTTAATAAAAAAATTTTCATATAAATTTATACCATTTATTTTTATTTAATAAATATCAATTTTTTACACCATTTTTCTTCTTGTAGAGCTTAATATATTCACAATTGGTCGGCGAATTCCCAACTGCTGTAAAAACTGGGATATATGTGAACAATGTTATTTTATATTAAACAGGCTAGTATGGGGTTGGAATACGCTTATGACGCCAATCAATATTTATGAGACTCAGACTTGTTACTGAAGGCTGCGCGTTCGTGTATGTGGCCAGTCAGAGGCCAGTGTGGACGCTACTTGTTTATAGCATGTACGCTACCAAAGATCTAACGACCGAGCGTTGCGCCTTATCTTTTTGATGACACTCCGTTCTTATTCCAACACGGTTTCAGGCAAAGCCAAAGATTTGAACGTTACAAAGCTTAATTTGAACGTTACAAAAATTAAATTCGCAATAATAATAATAAATAGCCGATACAAGCAGCAATATTACTGTGGCGCTGTAAACAATAACTGATAGCTCGCTAATAATTTTAGAGTTTTTTAGCAATCGAGTCGTTGCCCAGTCCAATTCCGTTAATGGCGAACTTGCCGCTGCAAAGAATGTTAATTCTTTCAAAACGAAATTGAAGGGCACCCGAACTGACTACTATGATGCCCTATGTGATCTTTCGTAAGAGTTATTTAACTACTAGTGATCTACTAGTTACTACTCTAGTGATGCTAGTAGAGAGCTTAAATGCGATGTTACCTTATATTTTATCTACTACTTTTCACGATTCGTTTTCGTCCGAACGGACAGCACGCTTTTATCAGTTAGTATATACTTATATTAATAAGTGTTTATATTATGCTACCCTTTGAATATTTTCATAAAATACAATATTTGGCTCTAATTTATGGTTACGTCCCCATATGGGATGTTACTCTTTACCTTGCTATGTAGGACGTGTGCCCTAAAGGGCTGCACGCGAAAGTGCTACGCACTGGCAATGCATGAAGTCACTATGCTCACTATGTGAAGGAGCAAGAAGCCAATCAGACATAAAGGGTAGCATAGTTTGACGAGATCGACACTTATATGTATAAACAATTTTGCAGAATAACCAACTAACCACATCATGCGCTTTTCGCACTGCTAAAAACTAGCCCGAATTATAAAACTGTAAGAACTCAAACTCAAGGGTCCAGGTAATAAAAGAAAGCCATATAATATAATGGGTAAAATAAACCTAGCCTGTATTGTCTATGTTATGGTAGCTGCAGCACCCTTAACAAAAATCACTGCTTGTTCGCTTGTTCACCACTTACAATCTTCAAACGAATCTACTACTCCTCTAAGAAAAATGGATGAAGACTTCGTAAGACAAGATATATTTAAACGAAAATCATTAGTCGCGTCCTTCAAATTCGAAAATTTTCTGTCACAACAAAAAATCCCTTTCCACTCTGTGAATGAAACTTCAATAATTAAAAATTATCGGACAAATTAGTAACTTATTATTATCACTATTGTTACTTTTATTACTGTTATTTTTAATAAACAACACATCCCAAAAGAACCGAACCAACAAAAAAGGCGGAATGGACTTAAAACTCAAGTCTAAACTGGAGTAGGTACTCCTCTAGCTAGGTGCTCTGTGGCCCTAAACCTAAAAATAGATTAAATACAAAGAATTGGGACAATTTTGGGCCCATATCCTTGCTTGGCTTAGGGAATCTCAACAAAAGGAGCAAAACAAAAAATTATTATTTGGCATTTAACTGCCTAGCTATGTTATATGGTGGACACTATATTAAACGTTGCAAAATACAAAAATATGATGCATAAACGATAATAAATTCGTTTGGACCGTCTGGAGCGTCGACGTAGCTTTAAAGTAACCAAACGTAGTAAAACTACAAGTGGAAGCCTATATCTTTGCTACAATGATAGGCAATACAGACAAATGTGGCTAATTGAAACATTTTTAATTTTGCCCACGCAGAGATCTCGTTGTAGATCTCGCTGAGCTGAGTCTGCATGATAATGTTTGTTTCGATGTCAAGCCTGCTTCGCGAGATTTGGGCTGCCAAACCCTAGTACTTCTGTGGTCAGATTCGGCAAAGAACCCTTAAAACCTGTTTTTTGCCATTTTTACAAAGACTATGGGGTCGGATCTATTCAAGTTCAAGTATTAAAGGTTTTAACCCAATTGCATTCAGATCTATTATCAATTATCAATAATTAATACGATTGCATTCAAACCATATATAACATATTGCTGACAATAATTAGATACGATTGCGTTCAAACCATATATAATATATTGCTGACAATATTTGCAATGTCAACAAACGATTCATTGGATATTTTACGTGTTAGCTTAAGCCGAATCGCTGCGACATGCTGTGATGCAAACGTGTTCAAGGTGGCAATCGACATGCTATCCGATGTTGCACCGGCTGCGATCCATGTGTGCCTGCAAAGCTCTGCTGAACAAATCGGCGCAACTGCAACATCAAATTGTTGACTGCTACTGATTCGTTGTCGCTCCAAGATGATGGTTTCATCCGTGTAAGTCGCCGTCAACGAACACACAAACGACCGATATTGCAGACAACACCTGTGCTGACAACCGAAGCTGTAAACCTACAGCAAAATCGTCGCGCCACAGAGAATATTGACGCACCTCGAAACGCTGCACCTACACTCTCAGCTCATCCAGCTTCCAAATCGATCTCTACCGTCGCATCCGGACCGCCGTCATCTGACGTTATTACAAAGCCTTTGCCGCGAGCACATCTTCTTATACGTCGATTTCGGCGTAACTTCACTAGCAACGAGATGCAAGACATCATGGCCAGTCAAGGTGTTCATTCGCTGAATGTTTTCAAATTGCAGAGAAAAGCTGACGATGCCACTTTCCATGTGGTTATCACACGTTCGCTCCTTCAATCTGCCTCCCATCCGTCTTTCTGGCCAGCCGGTGTTCAATATAGGCGTTTCATTCTTGACGACGCCGCCAGCGATCGATTAAAGCTTCCATCAAAGGACCGTGGCCACAGTCAGGCTAGCAGTAACAGACGTAGCGTCCCTATCGTCGCTGCTATTGATGATGCAACACCAATGACTACGCACGAAGCAACTAAGCATAGCTTCAACGGCAACTTGACAATGTTATGGATTTGCTTCGCCAGAAGATTTTGGAATTACATTCGATCCTGTTCTGGAAGCTCCTATGATGTACGAGGACATCCTCACACGTGGAGTGCCTGCATCTCTATCCTTCTAAAGGATTTCGAAGACTGATGTCATGATTATTCTAGAAGATACTTTGATTATATTTAAAGACGGTTGCTTACCACAACTTGAGTTACTGTTTAGTTACTGCTGAAGTACTGTTTCATTACTGTTCAGTTTACTGTTTCTTATTGTCTCGATTCAACGTTACGTTTACTGTCTTGTTTACTACGTTTTGTTCACTTACTTCTGTTGGCTTTCAATAAACGTTTGTTTTTTACAACTCAACGTGGATCTGCGCCTCCGGGAATACAACAGACAACACCAGTAATGGTCATAAATAAAGACGCGAATGAGCCTTTAGTTGGATCAGAAGGTATGGCTCGTGCTACCACCGCCGAGCAACCAGAGACACCAAACGATAATGATGCTCGTTCAACATCTGCTACACGATCGCAGACTACCAGGCCTCCAATCATCCTTCGAATAAGAGCATCAAATTCGGATAACTCTGGCGATATCAATTCTTGACTAAGCCCTGACAGTCATTACCGAAGCGAAGCATACAAAACAGCAAAATTTAACCTGTTAAACATCCGCTCTTTATCGAAGATATAAGCACTGAACCGTCAGACAATTCATACGAACGACCTTCAGTTTTTGGTGCTTACAGAGACGTGGATGCGCAACGGGAATTCTTGTAGCGGTTGTCGAATGTATGCCCGCCTCTGTTTCGATTTCCGGAAAACCGCCAACTTCTGAACGTGGCTGTGGAATAGCCGTGGTATATCGACCGTCACTCTGCTACAAAGAGCACGTTGACGTTTCATAAGTGTTATTTCGCAGTTTTGAGCATCTGTGCGGCACAATCAGTATCGATGGTCGATCTCTCACACTGCTGCTCCTCTATCGCCCGTCACAATCATCACTTCCTGAGTTCTATACGTACTTCGCTCAAATGATGTCGTTGCTTGTAATCTATAACTATGTTCTGCTAGTTATGGGCGACTTTAACACTCCAGTCGCCACCGATACGTTTACAACGTTGATTGACTCTTTTGGTCTCACTCAACATGAGAGTGGACCAACACATCACTGTGGCAACACATTAGATCTCGTACTGTCGTTCAACGGTAGTAATCTCGTGTCTAATGTTAACATTAGTGCCTGTGCTATCTCAGATCATAGCCTAGAGATAGTTCTCCTGAACAGTCGTGTCAGCGTAAAAGTACGAATTGTTGACATTCACTATAGAAACTGGGTCTCGATTAATGCAGACCACTTTCGACAAGCTTTGTTGCTGATTTCTCTACTGGCGAACGGCACACATGATGACCGCACAAACTACTTTTATAATACACTATCGTCTATTATCGATGCTCTTGTCTTCATAAAAACAAAAACTGTATGCGACCGTCCTGAATGTCCCTGGTTTAACATTGAACGTCGTACCAAAATCTGCACTAAGACAGCATGAACGCCTCGTGACGTTGACATCCGAGCCAACGGAACAGGAGCCAGACATCAGCTGTAAACGAAGGTACTGTGAACTCTGTCAGCGCAAACTAAACGAGCTCTGGAAAAAGCGACTCTTTGGAGTTGCCAACTCTAGGAAATGGACTGTTATAAACACCATGCTGAATCGCAAGAGCCAATCAACTTTATCGGCTGTGCGAGTTTGCAACACATCTCTCTTACAAAATCGCTGGGATCCGATCTACATTTCTACCCAAAGAGTCGATTCTGCAACATCCTATTTCTTATAAAGGTCCGCAGCTCGACCTGGCTCCTGTTACTTTAGATCAAGTGGCTCGACTTATAGCCGCAACCAACACGAAGTGCTGTGTCCTGGATGCACTATCTCCTTCAATGATAACACAGTTTGTTGATATACTAGTGTATCCCATCACGGCTCTAATTGATGAATCAATTACATCGCTGTCACTGCCTCTTCGCGAGAAGATGGCCATTGTCCATCCTCGTCTCAGAAAAAACCTAGTGCAGACACTAACGACATGAGCAATTTTCGTCCAGTTTCAAATTTGTTCTACATGTCAAAGCTCAGCGAGCGCGTAGTCCTACATCAGCGCAATTGTCATCTGGAGAAGAACAACCAAATTCCCACGTATCAGTCTGCCTACCGTAGTGGTCATTCGACTGAGATCAAGATATGCAGCGATGTGAAAACCGCATTTCATCGCGGTCAAATGACTGTGCTTGTGAGTCTAGACTTGTCAGCAGCATTTGACACTATCGACCATACCATTATAATGGAACGATTGTCCGTTATTGGTGTTTCCCCGAAGTCACTTGAATGGTTTAAGTCCTACTTGACAGACCGTTGTCAACGTGTGCGAATAGACAAATCACTATCGAAGTCGACATACCTTATCAGTGTCGTACCACAGGGTAGTGTTTTGGGCCCCCACTCTCTCCAACATAGCAGCCCCCCCTGTTGCAAAAATAACCGTGGAGGGGGGTTTTTGCGCTCATTTCTATGCGGAGGATATACAAATATACAACTTTTTGGCGCCGCTGGCTTTACCCATGTTTGCTGGCTTCTGCAGAAACTGTTGTTGTCGTTACGGCACTGGTTCTACAACAATAAACTCAAACTAAACGAGTCTACAACTGGTCTCATCTACTTTTCCAGTCGCCATTTCCCTGGCATACCACTACAAGTCAACACAATATCACCATTACCCTTCATCGAGCCTCAAAATACTCGGCGTTGTGCTGGACAGCAGACTAAGTTTTGTCAAACACATGACTGAGTTGTCAAGTTTGTGCACTTGGCAACTCCGTGAGATTGGTCGGATTGGACAACGCTATAGATGTCGAAACGGCGAAAAGCATGCTACGGGGCTTTGTAATGTCCCGGATCGACTACTGCAACGCATGGTACTGCGGCTTTCCCACGACAAATCTACAACCCGTCCGTCGTTTACTACATAATGCGGCCATAATTGTTTCAGATACGCGACGCTCCGAACACATAAGTTATAAGCTGCATGAGCTGCACTGGTTGGCGCTTGACCAGCGAATTCAATACAAAGTGCTCCTGCTGGCTTACAAAGCTCTGACGCCTAACAGCGCTGCATATATTGCTGAAATGTTGCACCGATCCACTGCAACTCGCTTAGCCAATGAAAGAGTATTACGCGTTGACGTCACACGGAATAACAGTTTCTGGTTCGTCGGCCCGTCCTCATGGAACAGACTGCCATCTAGACTTCGTGACAGTGCCTTAAACGTTACTGAATTTAAGTCTAAGTTAAAGACATTTCTGTTTCCGCAGGTCTTACCTTCATAATTTCAAAAATTATCGTATTGTTATTAATTGTCATATCGTATCCAGCGCTTTTGCAACGCTATCAGCGAAAAGGGCGCTTTATAAATGCCTTATTATTATTATTATTATTAAAAAAAAAAAAACCTAACGCCAAAATATGCAAGATATATTCCAGGTTTAATCGCCTTAACAATTGTTTGTTCCAGAACTGCTGACGAAGCTCAACATCGATCCGTCGTTACGCAAAGTACTAGCCCACTGTCGATCGTCATCGAATTCGTCGTCGTTGAGTCATAGTCCTAAGCGTTTGAGTAGTTGAATCACGTTTGGTTTGAATGCTTTGCGCGATTCCGGAACGATATCGATTTTGCGATAACCGGTCATCGTGAAGTACATATTCGGCGTTTACGTTATAAATCCCGCCTCATGTGAAAGTTTTTCCCCCAATGGTCTATACCACACCATCCAGTGGTATACGGTATATATCTACATTATAGATGCAACAGATGGCGTACAGGACACCATCAATTTAATTATAGTGGCTAAATCTACGTATTTTTATTACTGACGGTGTCACGGACACCATCCAAAAACACATTATATAAGGCGTGTAAATAACGGCATGGTCTAGCTAACATAATATAAATTTAAAGTGTGGTCTACACCATACTATTATCGACTCTACACTACCTTTGTATACTATCTGAATATACAATCACAAACACCATTGTGTCTAAGACACCATATATTTTATGGTGTTAGAGACACTGAGGGAGGACAAAACTTTCACACGGGGATCCTTTATAAACGATGCATTATTTCCGAGCACAATCGGTCCGATTCAGCGTGTTCCTGTGCTTTTGTAACGTCCGCAATTCGAAAGATCACAGATTCGAATGGAGCTGGTATTTTAGCATATGCGTGTTGATCCGATAGTCGCTGTGCCATGCAAGGACTCCTTTCCGCCTGTGTAGATCGTCTCCGTATTGTTCGCACTTGATTTTGAAGCTGTTGTGTTCGTGCTTGACCGTTGTTCAAATCGAATTGTGCCTTCACAGTACGTCAATTGTAACAGCCCCAACTTTAGGAAA
>JASANE010018797.1:0-61578 GCA_030248225.1 Trileptium ribeirensis
ATGAGGGAAATCCTCGGGGAATTTTCGACGGGCTGGGGGTGAAATTCGGTCCCAGGACGGAGAAACGGGGCCGAACGATACCAGACACTAGGGGTAGACGTAGTGGCTGGTCGGGACCCACATTTGGGTTCCGATATATAAACATGTAGGGTTTCAGCGGGCTTTCCCGCACTATCGGTTGGGCGGAGGGACGAGCGCCGGGTATCGTTGCATTTTCCTTGGAAAGGCGATTCGAACGAGGGGCGATTTCCCGGTCCGATAGGCAGCGGTTAGAGGGGCACTGAAAATCGCCACAAATAGAGAGAGTGTCGATGGTGGCGGGGGTGCTTTGGTCGGCCGTCCCGAGTTAACGGGGCAACAGATGGAGACCCGCCGGGTATATAAGGAGATGTCTCGACGTCGCGGAGCGCTCTGTCTACTCTCTGTTTAGAAATAAATTTTCGGGTGCTTTAGTGCCCACCTTCAGTTGGTGTTCCGAACTGGGGGCACTTTGACAGGTTATAGCGGACTAGCGAGAAGTCGGGCAGCGGCTCGCCGCATATCGTTGTATTTGCCAAGAGCAGGCGAATTGAATGAAGGGTCGCATGCGCACATTTACGGCCAGGGCTCGAATCTGCATAGCAGACGAAATTTTATGTCGGATTGTCGTAGTGCATTATAAAACAGAAAGATAACTCATACAACAGTGGGATGACTTGTCAGGTCGAGACCCACTTAGGCACGTTAGATGTCCAAATGGGTAGATTACGTGCAAAGTTCCGGTTGGTGATTCTGTGATACCAAGAAAGGTCGGTTATTATGGCGCAGGTCACGCGATTCTAGGATGTTAAGGACGGGGAAATGATGCCATGGAAAAGAGAAGCTTTGTCTGGTGGAGGCGAAAAAAACGGAAGTACTGGGGCGTGAAAGTCAAGCATGTAAACACACATATATATAGACATATATAGTTATACATATATCTAGGTTATACTTACTCCGAACCACCGTCATCAGCCGAGCCTAGCGTAAATAGCGGCTATTAGTTTTCAGTTGATGTGTTTATCCCCTATTTTAAAGTTAAGTCCTGGTGCGATCAGGGCTATTTTGGCCTCAGCAGAATACCCGGAAATTTTCCTGCAGAAAAATACTCGGGTCGTTTTCCCGCAATTGGAGCCGCTAGACGGCTACGAGCCAATAAACGAGCCCGGTGGCCGTCGATTCCGAGTAATCGGACACTACCGTATCCCTAATTTAAGCTTTTCATCGTTCCCGTGACCACGGCGGCGTGTATTACGCGCGACCACGGTTACGTATGTTGTTCGGCTTGCGTAAATTTAACATTTTTGGTTTCGATCATTAGCGTGATAATAGACTAGCTCGATTAATCGATGGCCTCCTATACTCGGACAGTCGCAACTTTGAAGATTCAATGGGGAACAGGGCAAGTGGTCGAGTTCCGTTTAGGTCTCCTATCTTGATGCCTGTTAAAAACCCTATTATTTTCCTCTTCGTTGTAGATGTGAACCCTTAGCCAAATCAAACTTCCTGTGGCCTTATGTGAGCCCGTCCAAAATAATGCACAATTATGAGATAAGACATGCAATGGCAATTCATGATATAAATGGCATAAACATACATATATATACATATATATATGTACTAGGACCAGTTCTGGCCCTAAGGGATCCAGCTGCACCACGGTTTACTCCATTTTGGTGCCCGGACAACCCCGGCTTCCACGACTCCCCGGTGATCTACGCGATGACATAAGGGAACCGCTTAGCTTAGCAGGCTGCCGGCGGGTTAACCAGGGTGTTCGGCCTGGCCCCTATATCGGCCCACGTGTCTAATGGTATGAGGTCCCCCGAGGGAGAGTCAACCCTTAGGCCTGCTCACAGGTAATAAGGCTGACTCGCCTTTCCCTCTTTATCCACTTTATCCCCTAAGCGGGGTTCTCTGATCCTAATGTAGCCTGAGTGAAATTCCCCACTTAGACGTGCCTGAATGTAGAATCCTGAAGACTAGTGGGTGTACGGCCATGATCCTAATAGCGGCCCAGTTCTGGTTGTGACTCCTTACGATATTCCTTATTCTAGTCCTAGCAGACTTTACCTAGTAACTCAAACAACACTAGGGCATTGAGGCGAGGGCCCCAATCCCTTGAAGGTCAAGATTCTAAATACTAGTGTAATATGTTAGGTGGCGAACTACGCAGAGCAGTGGTTGGCTATGCGGCTCTTGCGGCGGGGACGCTTTTGATAGCGCACGCAACCACAGGGATAGTGCGGGGTACATAAGGTTGCCAGCTCGGGCCTTAAAGCAAGGTCCTGTGGGGGAATCTGTATCAGCGGGCGAGATCTATACGGTACAGGGTGGTGTTTGATTTGCTCGCGATAACGTAGGATTCATTTAGGCTCAAGGTCTCTAAAGATTTTCCGTTGAAAAAGATTTCCAGAACTTTCACTGGGGGTCAGAAAATTAAGTAAGACTCCGAACTGCTTAAACAAATAAGAACACGATTCAACTCATTTACTGTTGAGTCACATTTGTGTTATTTGCATACTATAAACACTGCCCAATCGGGGCACATCGCAACTTATTTACAACGTTTATGACATAGTGAGTTTGAGTCGGGTATCCTGCAAGATACCCTGAGATAAAATTTGTAACTCTTTCCGACGCGACACTCTAGAGACTTTGACTAAGCTTTTCTCGAACTGCGGTATCATAAAAATTTTGACTGGACTTACCCGACGAGATATCTGAAACAGCTGAGCGTCATGACAATTTTCCAAGGGCGATCTCGTGTTAATTTGGTCCAACAACCTTGCAGAATTTCGACGGCGACTGGAGCGGCCAACGAAAGACCCTACTAATTTCAACTCACTCCCAGAGGGCTCCGGGAGTCGGTGCCGACTTAGATTCTCCCCGTAGTTGCACGGTTAGAGAAACCACATCTCACCAAAGTGCAATACGATTTAGCCCACCGTCAGCTCCAGTCCCCGTTTCGCTCTATGCTCAACTAATGAGCCTTCTCAAAATTTGTCACGTTCAGGTCCGCCGTCGTTTGCATCAGTATTTAGCCAGAAGCAGAAGAAACAGCGAACGAATGAGGATTCGACGCTGTAGCTCGATTTCAAACAATTGGCGACACCGCGTGTCACCCGAAGATGCAAACGGCTACGTCCTTAGCATCGTTCTCTTTACCACCCTTAAATTTTGGCTGAGACCTAGTTAGAGAAATTTTGGTCCTTATCATGTAAAACAGAACTATTGTCACTGAACCTTCCTTAGCCTATAAATTTCATAAAATGCCTTTTGACTAAATTTAACAATTTTGATCACTCCTCGGACCTGCGAAAGAAGAAAAACGTCCGAGGAGCGGGGAACCAGTCGATAAATGCGTGAATGTGAATTTTGAACGATTTGACTTAGTCTCGAGAATTTTGACGGGGGCCGGCCTTTACGGCGCGCTTGGAGCATCCTTCCGACGCTCCAGCGTCCGCAAAGGGCGCCCCTTGCAAGATCGAAAACATATATCCAGCCAAAGAAGGCTCTCCACCGTGGGGGCACGGCGAGAAACCTCCCCTGATATACCTAAGCGAAAGAAAGAAAAAGCAAAAACAAAAGCCTATAGTAAATTCAAAACTGGCGACAACCGCCAAAACTTTAAAGAAATATATCGACTGGCTCCGATCGGGGAATCGGGCAGTCTCCTTATATACTAAGCGTAAACCCCCCTTTCTTCCTTCTGTGTCCACAATTCGAAATTTTCAAAAATTTAACACACATCCTGTCGGTTATAGCTGAGCCCTACATGAAATATACACATAACATAAACAGGCCACAAAAGCTGCAAGCTACTAAATACACGAGCGAAGACTCGGCAAACAATATATATACCTGGCAAAATAACATACGAGCGCTGGTCAGTGATGGTCAAAACAAAATGATGAATGCCCGCAAGCAGACAAATTTTGGCAGCAATATCGAGAGGCCGCGTAAACAACAAAACCTCGCGCTGGTCGGCGCGAGGCCTAGAATATTGTGCCATATAAAAGCGCTTCAGGCGCTGAAAAGAAACAATATTTTATGTAGTTTTTCTTTGATTTTTTAGGAGCGGAGCGGAGTAGGCGGCCGGGGGCGGGATCATATCCATGCCCTGGCTGGTCGCCTGCTTATGAGAAGCTTGAATTTAATGTAGGTACCATAGGAGGCCCGTAAAAGGCAGAAAAATGCGTGCCCGATAGGGAAATTTTGGGTCCCGATTGGGTTATGGGAATCCTGCGCAGACCCGTTGGGGTGGATGGCCCCAGTTTTCGGTGAAATGGTTAGTATAGGGCCCAATTTAGGTGCGGGGCTCAAAAAATCGGGGAGTTTTGGTTTTAGATGTAGTGATTTAGAGCCCGAAAATTTGGGAGTTTAAACGCGGGATCGGGAGTCCATAAGTATTTACGGGTTGGGATTAAATTGACCCGGATGAGTAATTTTGAATCCTTATAGAGTGCTGATGATAGTTTAATGTCCCCCTTTTTGTTTGAAATCTATAAAAACCCCCACAATCCCAATTTTCTTACCCCCTTAAGAAATGAAGATTTTCGTCCTACTAGATCGACTTCGCCATTTTCCTATATATTTGAAGCATCCTTTTATAACGTAAATCAAATAAAATTGTAATAAAATGACTGTTCTAGTTCCCGGCGTGTCAGGATAGATTTTCCCGGGTCCCAAAAAGTCATGAAAAACTCGAAAACGCATTTTTGTCCTGGGGATTCGCACAACACCCCGACCCATAATGACACCCGAACACATACACAGTAAACATTATATTTATGTACTACCATTACATATGTTATTGTTTATGGATGCGCACTGGAATCGACCCTGGGGCACCTAATCAACCGAATTGTTAGGTCCAATTGTGTTAGAACGTAAAATCTTTTCCCTTGTTCCCGGCCGACCCGACTACGCATCCGTACCCCCACATCACTACTAAACCTTTAACACACACACAATAATTACTCTCCTGGGATCGATCGGATACCTCAACCGTTATCTCTTGATTCAACTTGGATGCGAAATCACCCCGCACACCTCGGGCTGGTGGAGCGTGACCGTATCAACACAATACAATAATGACATAGAGTTTATTTTATAACAACGAAGCAATAATGTACAAGTCATAGTCCGGACCACGCTCCACCGGTATCCGATCGCCCTTTAGCCGTTGAATTTTATGGCCCAATGGTCTAATTTTGAATATTTGAAACTCTGGATAAAAACTCGGGCTTTTACATCTCTTAAAATTTTTTGGATTTTATAGACTCCTTACTTATGGTAGTAAGTTAAATTTGTCGAATGAGAAAGAAAGTGAAAATTTTGTATGATTAGTTCCGTGTGATGTACAGCCCTTGATATCAATGAAAATTCCGAAATTGGCCCGGTGTGAAATTCGGAAAAATTGGCCCATTTGGGCGTGAAATTTGTAAAGTTTAGCCCGTTTGGGCTCAAAATTGCCCTAAATTCCGAATAAGATTCTAAAAATTTCCTAAAATTGTTAAAAATTTGCTAAAATTTGGCTAAAACGAGGGTAGAAGGACGATCAATTTGCTTGGTTATCACCAAAAACGCGTCCCTTCTCCCTTTATTTTCGGTGGTTTTGGAAGTTTTCCCTTATGGCCTATGATATTTTGTGCTAGTTTATTTTATTTTGGATCTTTGAAAATATTTTCCTGAAAATAGTATCTATTGTTTGTGAAAGCAATATGCGATTCTTTATTACACATGATATAACATAATATCTATATACAGTATTATATTATCTCGATATTTCGCAGCACGTACCAGCAAGATTTTAGGTCGGGGGTTGGTTCCATGCCCTAGATTCAAGGAAACCCCTAGGAAAAGGTCCGGCCGCCGGGGTGCCTATTCCCAGAAATTCCCATTTGTTGAATTTTTTGATAATCTGGCTGGATGGTTTGTATTTGGGTTTTGCTCAATTCACTCGACTTTCGCTAACACACTTTCCTACTAGTAGATTATCTAGAAATTGTTTGCAACACCCGTAATACTTAGCTTGGTTAGTTGTACCTGCATCCTACCTTATTTACTTCGAGTTATCCTGTTGGCCATATGAATTATTTTCTATTCATGTTAGATACGTTGCGTCTCGATTCGTCCTACTTGCCCTGGTTGTTTCTGGTCATTCCTATCATCCATTGAGGTTTTCTATGTGCTCGCACGCTGTTACTAAGTTTCCTAATGGTCCACGCGTTACTTCCCTCATTTCGTTCGCTCACCGCATTAAGCGTCCGAGTTCGGCGTCGCGCACCAATTGGCTAACCCACTCCCGCAAATTTCGCAAGCAATACCTGGAAACCATGGGTTCCTCGAACTGTGGGCGCTCTTGCCACTCCATATGCGGTTCATCCCGTTCCCATGCGTCTGCGGCATTAAAGGCAACCGGCCAGTTCGGGAAATAGACGTTATGGAATGCGTCATGCTGTTGCCGATGGTTAGCGACTATGCGTTTAAATTCGACCGTCCAAGACATTGCGTCTTGGTTAGTCGCGGCCCATCGGGGTATCGGTGGTGCGACGACAATGGGTGCTCGTGTTGGCACCCGCCGCGATAGCATCCCTAGATGGCGCTTAATCTTCTTGAAGGCTGCGTTTGGGTTGGTCGCATGGAGCTGCTCCAGTTGCGCCTTCCGGTAGATGTATTGGTAGCCTCCAAGCAAGATAACGCATTTAGTCAGTGGCGTTAAGACAGCGCTGGCGAGTTGGATCATGCGTATTAACGTGGTGCCAGGCCATGCGCAAACTAGCCACTTATTGTCATTGGCCATATCCAGCAACGGCAGCGGAAGCGCGTCGCCCATAATGATGACGTGCGGCCAGCAAGCGTATCCGGAGGTGAGGTATTCCCGCACCTCCTCCAGCAGTCGACCCATGACGTTGTGGCAGTGTCTGGGTTGTTCGCCCTGCCGCAACTGCTGGATCGTACGCCCGACACCCCAGAAAGTATCGGTCGTTACCTCCAAGAGCGGTCGAGTGCCCGTTAGGTGCAGTATCCGCGCGTAGCTGGGAATGCCGAATTTACGGATCAATATTGGTCGCATTATGTGCTCAAGCAGCGGTTTGAGCAGGGCGCTTGTAATGTTATCGACCAATTCGTACTTGAGCGCCCGTGCTCTTGCTTTGATTTGCTGCGGCGTCCCAATCATGTCCATGAGTTCCTTGGCCGCTTCCATCAGGCCGAGTACGAGAAGCACTCTTACTTGATAATGTTGTTCGACGGTCGGGGCCGTCGTGCCGTCATGATGGAAGGGCGTCGGAGCCTCGTGCATGTTGGAGAGCTCCGGCCACTCGGTGCCGTGGGACAGGAAAGGGACGTACGGTTTCGTCAGGTCGACATGGTACGTTGGAATGATAGGCAGGCGGTACGTAGTGGCCTCGGGCGGGGCGTATGGCCCGGTTGTTGATAATCGTCGGCCTGGACCGCCTTCAGACCGTCTGGTGTCGTTGTCATTGCGTTGCCGAACGCCTTGGTCCAGTTGACTGTCGCTGCGTCGCCGAACGCTGCAGTCGTCCATGTTGTTTTCACCGCGTTGCCGAACGCTGTTGTCCATCTGCAATAATATAACCTTTATAGGTTTTGTCCCTTTTCGCAATAGTCGGTTTACACTTCGCATACTAGTGCAATTTGATACAACGGCTGCGAGATTCTTACCTCTGCTCCTGATTTCTCGCGCGCGTCCGCAGACGGAATTCTTTATGCCCTAAGAGGCTGTGTTCTCTACTGTTCTAGGGTGTTCTATGACAGCTCACTGGTTACTTGCGTTCTTTTGGCTGGAGGTACTTACATTCAAACAAATTCCCCTGTTTAGACCTATTCTTCCGTTTTATCGCCCCTGCGTTGTTCGCCGAGGCGGAAGAGTCCGGTACAGCGAACGTAATGGCCTACCCAGTTGACCAGATCCGTATGGTATGCGGGCGCCACCACCGGTTCGGTCCATCGTTGACGATCCTCACCCCAGTTGAACGGTCCGACCGTATCCCAGGCTTCGGGTGCCGTTAATGGTACCGACCATGCGGGCATGATGACGTTCCGCAGGGCTTGGTGGTCCGCGGTGAGGCGCAGTTTCCGGTTTCGCAGTTCTGTCGCCCATGCTTCGCTGGTGTAATTAAGTGCGTTCCATTGCGGTGGCGGCAGAGCGACGTAAACGGCCGCATTTTCCCGGAGGCGCCGTTGGAGCACCTCCAGTTTCCGTTTGATGCGTTTGGTAAACGCACTGGGCGAAAAGACGTTGTTGTCGTCACGCCATAATTTGCCGTACCCGCCTATGACGATGACACAGTCCGTCTGTGGCGTGACGAACGCGTTGGCCCACTGGATCAAGTCGGCCAGCTCCATGTGGGGCCAAGCGAACACCAGCCAGTTATGCTGGTCGGCGACGCTGAGCAATGGTAGCGCCTGTTCGTCACCTACGACTACGACCTGGGGCCATCGCACAAGTCCATCCTGATGATATGCCCGGATTTCCTCGAGCAGGCGACCCGTCACGTTGTGGAACGTGCGGTCACAGCAGCATTGGACGGTGCTCGTGCCAGTTCCCCAAAAGTCGTCGAACGCCGCACTAAGCAAAAGTCGGTCGCCAGTGGCCTCTAATTCTTCCGCACATTCGATCATAGCGAACTTGGCCAGTAGAATCGGCCGCATGACGTGCGGATAGTAGGCCTGGAGCATATACCGCCTTTTAAGTGGCAGCCGACGTAGTAAGGCAATGCTGCGGAGTTGTAGCTCCATTGGGCTGATGTCCGCCTTAGCCAGTTCATTGCCAGCGTTGTCGAATCCCAGCAGCTCCAAGACGCTGAGGTAAAAATGTTCGGACGCGCTGGATAGACGTCGCCCGTTATGCTCGAATGTGTCGAGTGTCGTAGTTTCGTTGGCAAGCAAGGGCCGACAGGTGCCTTTGGAGGCGAAGATCTGCACGAGCGGCCCTCGTTGAATGCGGTAGATGGGCACCGTCGGGTAGACGCCGCCGCCACAAACCATCGGAACGTGCGGCACGACCTTTGGTATCAACGGTCCTTGAACGCTGTTGGTGCTGTGACTTCGTCGCATCTATAATGTGTATACCGAAATAAGCCTGAGTATAAGGATAGCTTTGTTTACCTGTGAATGTGTTCCTGGCCCCCTGTTCTACCCCCCTTTTGTTGGCCCGTTGTGTTTGTTTGTGTTAAGGTACGTGCGAATATAGGCTTAGTCCACCCGTAGGTCTGGATCGTCCAAGTCAGATTCTTCGTAAGGTGGTGGTCGAGGTGTTCGTTGTCACCAAGCTGCAGGATGTAATTCCTGGCTAGAAGGATATCGTGGGAATGTGGTCGGTAGCTGAGTTCCACCTGGCGAGCGTCCTTCCATTAAAAGTTGTCGCGGGGTTGGCGTTGGTGCACTAGTCATTGACGTGGTAACACTGGTAGATTGTGCGCGCGTGGCGGAGGCTAGTCTAGTTGATGTTCCTGCTGCTTCAGTGGTGGCTGCCCCTGGTTCCTGGAAGGTTACGCGTCTGGGTCTGCGTAAGGCGTCTCCTACCTCTTCGTCTGATGCTGCGCCGTATGGCCTAAAGACCCGATCCCTGGCCTGGCGATGTAGTAAGTGTCTAGTTGGGACCGTCGCATGAGTCGTGCTAAGGCGTATTATTCCTGAGGAGGTAGTGGCAACAGTAGTGGGGTGTACCTGCTCTGTGATGGTTACCGTGGATGGTCCTGGCTGATTAGTGGTGCCAGACTGGGTGGTCAAACTTCCTCGTGTTGATACTATTTGTTTCCGTTGCGTGGCCCGTCCAACAAGTGCCTTTCCCCGTTCTTCGGCCGATGCTCGTGTGCGGGGAGAGGTACCTAAGGTTACAGCACGAACGATCCCCATCCGGTGGGCGGGTGGTTCACTACTTGATTCCGCCAGCGTGAAGTCGCTTAGTGAGTCGGAGGTTTCTGGTTGCGTAGTGGGCGTCCTAGAACTACTGCTGGACGTCTTCTGTCCTGCTTGACCGCGTCGTTCGGCTGAGGAGGGCTCCTGTGATGTCTGGCTGGTTAGTTCGTCGTCCGCTTCGGCTGCTCTCACGTCCACCGTGGTATCTTCACCAGATATCTCTGACAGGTAGCTGGACATTGGTGACCCTGGAGGTTGAGTAAAGGCTGCTTCGCGAAAAACGTATTGATGGGGCGACATAGGTCTGTCGGCAGCTGCTGGTGGAGCGCTATAAGGGCGTATCGTTGTATAGTCCCCAACGGTTTGAGTTGACATTTCTATTGGTGTCCGCAGCCGTGATGCCATAATATGTTCAGCTGGGCGTGATTGAAATAATGGATGGTCCTGAGCAGAGAGCATAATTGCATAGCGTAGGTCTCCTGAAGTGTATGGATCAGGTACTACGATTCCACCTGAAGCTCCTCGAGGTGTAGTGGACAGCGTAATATCTGCGGGATAGAAGTGTTGTCCTTCAAGTATGCCTACACCTACAGTCGGTACGCCGAATGGAACTTCGTCGCTAGTAGCGACTATCCTTTCCATCGTTGTTACTGGCACGGTGTGTCGTCCATATTCTACCTGCGTATCTTGGCTACCAAGTTCTGGTATGTATGAAAAGGCCTCTTGACTGGCAACCTGTTCCTGCGATATCGGTGGCCAAGAGGGTTCTATTTCTCTATCTGGATCAGTCAGAGGAATCCGATTCCTGACCGTCCTTGGATTTTGCGGTTCGTAGTCGTCCGTTCGATACTCAACGTGCTCCACCGCTGCTTGTTCAGCCTCGATTTCTGCGTATGTCCGACGATATAAATTGGGATCATTGGGGTCGCCCATTTCTATGCTTTCGGTGTCCGTACTATCACTAGCTGCTGTTCTCACTGTGCGTACTGCTACTTCATCTACGGGTTCTATTTCAGTAACGAAGTCCCTATCAGCGATAATTCGTTGGGTTGGTTCATTTAAACCTCTTTCTAGTACAGAAGCGTGTACCTGACTTAACCAGTCTCCTACGTTTGGTACTGGATCTAAGGCCCTAAAACATGGCTTTGTCCTATTAATGTGCACGACATGTTCCATGCCTTCCGGATTAGAGTGCATTCTTACACGCATGCATGGCGGAGTGATCCCTAGTATTTTGTACGGTCCGCACCAACGAGGCGTAAGTTTTCTAGATGTTCCTGGTGTGGTATCGTGCCTATAGACCCAAACTAACTCACCTGTCTGATAGCGTGGTTCGCGGGTTCGCCTATTGTACCTTAACTGATTTATCTCTTGAGCGGCTCTCATTGATTGGTAGGCACGTTCCCTAATAGAAGCCATCCAGCGCTGCGCGTTGGCTCTATAGGAATGAGCTCCAGTATATCCTGTAGCTGCGCTATGCGTGTCGTATTCTCCGGGGAGCCTAGGATAGAATCCATGCATGAGTAAAAATGGTGGATATTTTGTTGCTGTGTGTACCGATGAATTATACGCCATGATGCAAAACGGTAATGATACATCCCATGAGTGATGATCATTTTGTGGTACGCTTACTCTTAGTAAATATAGTAAGGTTCTGTTAAATCTTTCGATTTCTCCATTTGCTTGAGGGTGGTAAGCTAAACTCATGTGCCGAAATATGTGCTTTTCCTGACACAGGTTTTCAAACATCTCCTCTGTCAGAATATAGCTCCCTGGGAGCTCCGTACTTGTTGACTACCTCATATAAAAATATGTGTGCGGCTGTGTGTGCATCCTGGTGCCTTATTGCCACTGCTATTGCGAATTTTGTGAATTGGTCGATGAATGCAATGACATAGCGGTTACCCGCTTGCGACCGGACTTGAATATCGAGTATGTCTACGAATACACGATACATTGGTTGATTTGCCAACGGAACCCTACCCAATCCGGTGGTTATCCGAGCAACTGGGTCCTTCGCGGATTGGCATAGGGTGCATCGCCTGATCCATTGTTGTGCGTGCTCCGACATACCCTTCCAGTAGTAAAATTGCTTTAATTTTGCTAGTAGCCGATCGCGGCCAGGATGTCCTCCATACAAAGTGTTATGTTCGTGTTTGAGTACCTGTTGTACCAGTGTAATTGGGACGCACAATTTGTAATTTATGTCCCCTGGTTGTAACGGATGCATATATAATATCTTGGTGTCCTGAGCTAGCTCGAAGTAATGAGCTCGCATTTCTATTCTTAGTGCGCCCAATTCGGCCTTAGGCCGTGTTTTGTTATATAGATACCACCAAATTGGGCCCAGTTCTGGGTCATTTCTTTGGATGTACGGCAAGAGCCGTACTAGATTAAAATCTGGGAGGTCTGAAAAGAATGGTAGATATATGTTTTCGTGGGTGTCTTGTGCGTCCTCGATCCTAACTGTTGGTAATATTTCAGTTTCATAGTGCATCATTAATTTCATGAGCCTATCAAATTCTTGCTCTGTTGGTAGTGTGGTTGCTCTTAGTCCTACAGTTTCAGATTCAGGCCGGTGTGGCCTTTTAGATCCTCGAGCCTGAGGTCCGACTCCAGAACCCGAGATAGTTGTAGTGTGTACTGGCATTGCCGGTGTTCCTCCTGGATCCATTCTGACTGGGATAGCACTGAGCGTGGCTGCTTGCTGTGTTAGCGCCGCTGGGGGTACTGTAGTTATCTGCGTGTCGGGAACTAGTTGCGATGGGGTTGCCTCAGGGTTTGGCTGTCCTGGGGGAGCTATTGGGCTTCCTATTATTGCTGTTGGCGCCCCAGGCGTGAGCGGTGTCACTGTGCGCACGGGATACGGCAAGTGTGACTGATCCCACGCTGCGCAGGTTGTGGGTGGGCGAGGTCCGGTGGGTCGTCCTCGACCCATGATAATCCAGTCCAAACAGCGCGATGTATGGTCCGTTGCTAATGCGTGTATTTCGCAGAATGCAATGCCTGGTCGCGTGTTACATGCGTGTAATTTTAGGACTTCGTACCGCGCTCGTTCTACCCGTGTAGCGTAATCAGGTAGTGGTACCACTATCCGATACAGATGAGCGCTTATCATCGAATAACACTGGTACAAGTTCCGAATCATCTGTTCATCACTACAGTGTAGCGAACAATGTGTCGATTTCCGATAACTCGTCGCTGCGGCAGCAACAAATGAGCCCTATTGATCCACCGTCGGCATATCAAAAATTTGAAGTACTATATGTGGGACGCGTACAGCTTCAAACTCGTGATTATCGACCTTCGTCGTCGCTTATTGATGATGCTATTTCGCATTTCAACGAATCGCTAATGAGTCACGCGATTGTTGGTGGGTATATTTTGAGTTTGAATATATGAATGGGGCAACAAACAGTTTTTTTAAACCACTAGTTTTTCTAATTTTTGGAATGTATTGTAAACTTATGATAAACATGGAATATTATGGTACAGCCTTTGTACTTTGTTTTTGGAACAGAGCGAACGAACCACATATAGCTTTGCTAGCAGCAAAAATCGTAAAATTTTTTGTCCATGTGTGTGATCATAACTCATCACCAGATGGCTTGATCTTCGGAACATTATTTTGTTTGATCACAAATTCAGTCAACATGTGCCTTTCATTAGACGCTAAACCCACCGGCCGACCACGTCTTCCGAGTCAAAGTGGGTCAGAAAGGGTCCAGGATCACATTTTTTAATTTGGCAATTGAATATCTATCTTTCAAGACCTATAGCGCAAGATAGAGGCTTGGCAACGAAAACTGGGACCACCTTCTGAAGTCAACTTATCAAGAGTTACAACTTTTTTTGTTAGGCGACTTCCTGGGCCGCTGTGGGCTTAAATAGAGTTTGTCGACGCATTTTCACACAAAAGGCCATTTTTTGCTTTCTCACATGTTATTGGCGGGGCATGGGCCCCACGTCACCATATAGGTATAAGAGCACGCTTAATACAGCTTTACTGCTGTCAGAGGATTATGGTTGCTGTATGGTGTCGCTGCAGGGGGATTTGGGGTTATTTTAGGGTATGTCTAACTATTTTCACAGACCTTTTTGCATTTGTGGCATGTTACTGGATTGTGGGAGCGTCACAACGTCCTTATATAGGTTTTCAAGCACAATGATGGTATTGCCATCGGAAAGCTGTTGTTGCTGTATTGTATCCGCACACGCTGATATGAGGTGTTTAAGGGTCTGGCGACCTATTTTTCCAGAACACCTTTTTACTTTTTTACATGCAGGTACAATTCAACTAACTTTGTATATGGCACATATTAAAATTTTCGGCTACTTTTGTACACTTCTGCGTCTTTAGTGTGAGACAGCATCGTTTGATTAGCGAGCGAGCAAACAATTTTGAAATTTTTTTGGCCAGATTGACAGCTAGAATGGAGCATCCTTAGAGTTAGTAGAGACAATTTTTGGCGACTATTACATTTTCCATCGTATATTATGTGAACACCATAATAAGATGGTTCTTTTTTGTGAGCATGGCTATTTGTAAACATAATATGTCACCGGATATTAAATCGAGTGAGCTAGAAACAGAAGGATTCGAATTTAAATTCGCCATTAAATCGGCATCGCAGATAGAGGTATTTTTGGCAATACATGGAGCGAATCCGGAATTTTTCCTTGTTATTTCTGTCTTAACATATTATACTATTGTTATATTGTGACTGTTTATACCGCAAGCGTCACTTCTCGTTTAGCTCGACCAGCTTTGGCATAGTATGGAAGCTCATTTTTGTTGAATACAAACAACATGTCACTAGCATTGTATTTCACAATGTTCAATATACGACAAGTCAAAAAAGCGATAATGAGCGCAAATCTTTATAATAACATATAATTTATTAATTTCAAATCCGTGTTTTAACGTGCGATTCAAGCATTCAGTTATGTTGGATACGAATATTGCTGTTGCAAACCTGGCATGTTTTGTGAGCAGGCTAGAATATTGGCAAATCAAGTAAATTTAAAATTCACGTTGATTTTAAAAAATGAATGTATGTACCGCGGACAATATATTATTGCAAATTAACATTTAAGCTTATTAAATCTATATCGATCAATTCCAATAGACCGAAGTTGGAAAGTTGCCAAGAATAAGTTATAAGAAAGGGGTAAATATAATATGTTTTCATAATATACACTCAAACAAGGCATAAAAGTGGTATAGTAGGTTAGGATTTATATACATTAAAAACCCGTGGTCACCATGTTCTTTACAAGCTCATTTCAAGTTTTTATTTTTAACGACAAAAATTCGTCCGCAAAATATGCATCCTCCGTAGTACCATTATTGCTTTGCATTTTAGTTTAAACTAGTTTCGATTTGCGTTTAGGTTTGAATAGTATTTATTCTTGCCAAGCGAAACAGGGAATTAGCATTATTCGAGAAATATCATGTGGTATATACATGGTGCAGACATACTCCTGTCGGGACAGACCAATAATTTATTGAAAAATTAGAAATGGAGTTATGTAAAACCACAGTACGCGTTAGCAATGAGTATCGCTTTTCTAAGTAGCGTAAAACAAATAAATATCGGACCAGTAGCGAGCACGGTTAATTGAAACGGAGCGTGCGAAGCGAGAGGAGTTTCCACTGAGGGCGCTAGGCGGAAAATAGCGAAAATTTTTTTGGTATCTTTCTCTCAATTATATAACTCGTCGTATGGTGGATGAATTTCGGTAAAATCTTTTCGTTCGATTACAAAAGTGATGAGGGTGCGCTGTTTAGTTGAACGCGAACAGCACCGACACCATCTTCGAGATCAAAATAGTAAAAAAAACAAGTTTTTAAGGGTTCTTTGCCAAATTTGACTGTACGGGTACCAGTTTTTCGCTGCCCGTATCACGCGACACAACATTCGCGTCGACCGAGACCAACATACAGAATCAGCTCATCGAGATCGACAAATTTGCTCCACGACCTTTTTATGGGACCACTCTGCGCCGCTGTAAGTTCGAATATGGCTCGTCGACTCCTTGCCAGAAATAGCGGTTTTTCAAATTTCGGCACGTTGAGTGTTTTACCTAAGAGCGAGTGTCTGTTTGGCTATCAATTACGCTGAATACGATGGTTTTGTTATCTGGAGTCCAACTCGAATATAATTTTTCATAGGGTTTAAAGGGTTTACGGTCGACGAACCCGATCAGTGAGTTTTCATTTGCTTGGTTTGCAAGACATCAATATGGCCTATATAGTTTATTCGGTACTCTGATTACGTTGGTTTGGTTATCTAGAATCCAGCACGAATATTGTATACCTTTTCATATGTTTTCATTGGGCTTTTGAGTCAATGAATCTGATTAACAGAATATGGTCAGCCTTGAGTATCTTGGTTATGTGTTGCGTAAATGATATGAAGAATGTTCAATGTATTGGTTTTTCGGCTCGATGGATACGGTGGTTTGGTTAACTAGAGACTAGCATGAACACTTCGTGCGTTTTCAGTTATTTTCGATAAGTTTAGTGTCGACGAGGATTAAATGTTTTCAGTGGGTGCATGGTTACGTAGGTTTTAGTGTAGTACATACATCAAACATAAAGGCTGGTACAAAGTGATTTCACGAAATTACCATTTCAAACATATCATAAAACGATATAGGTTCAATCCGTCGTCGCGAAAATTTTTTTCTACATTGTACTAAATATACAAAAATTCATGCGGAAAAGGGTTCAACTAAATAAAGACTATCGCTCAATTATTAAACAAATTTAAAACTATTGCTCAATTATTCATTTCCCGCATACGGTTACACGTGTGTGACGGTGAACGTTGAGATGCGGCGCACATACTGAGTTTGTTGTACGACGATCGTTTCCACGTGTGTGTTGTTGGCTCGCTTTGTGGGCTTCCATAAGGAACCGAGCAACAGCTTCTAAACAGTGCAGTGGCTAACGTACAAGGAACGACCAAAACGATTTTAAATTCAATCCGCCGTGGCGTCAAAAGATTGTCAACATTATACTAAATACACATTAATTCATGCTGGAAAGGGTTAACGCTGTGTAGATAAGTCAAGTTAAAAGATGCGAGTCGTGATCAAAAGAGGGAGGCGCTGCCGCGCTTCCCGAATTTCGTCTGTCTGGTGATGATCTCCTGAAGTAGCGATTTTGGCATGTAAAAATGGCACTATACTGAAACCCACCGTGTCTAAACGGTTTATGGGCTCGCGCCGATAAATTTCTTTCGCAGAAAAGGCTGGGAAACAATCACTTTGCAGTCTTCTCATCTCAGGGCCGTCGCTCAACTAATGGGTGCGAGCACAGGAATTGCCTTACATTTTGACTTGCCTATACGCTGCAGCTGACTCCGTCTCTCTTTTTTTTGTTTTGGTCACGCTCCTGTTCGAGCACCTTTAATGTAGCTGAAGGTCCGCAGTTATTTGCCAACATGGACAGGGCACGTGCTGCCGCACCCTCAACGAGTTGCTCAATTTGAGTACCAAAAAGAACTGGTTGTGGTTTAAGCTTAAAAACACTTCGGATACCCCTGCGTGGTTAGAATAGAAGGTTTGGAAAAACGTGAGACGGGACAACAACGCACGAAGGGTCCTGATACGTCACTCCCTGTGGAGCGACCGCATCGACCAATCGCCAGTTGTTACATTGTTAAAATTGCACGACGGAGTGCTCTACCGTGTCTAAACGGCCTGAGACCCATCTTAAATTTTGGGGTTAGTTAACTGACATTTTTATTCGGAGCGATGCAAATCTCAGAGTAGAAGCTCATCTTTTCGGGGCTAGCGTCAGGGGTTCCGTTCTTAATTCCCCTTGTGCAAATGACTGCGTCCGTTCCTGAGCGGACCGCTCTCTCTCTCTCTCTCTTTTTTTTCTTTCTCTTCTTTCCCATTATTGGGTCTTTAAGGCGTGTGACCTGGAGTCATTCTTGTACTTCTCCTATACTTAGACTCGACTCAAGCTATGCCTTCGAGGACGGGCGCAGATGGAGCATGAGTCAAAAGAAGCTCCATCGTCCTCTGTAAAATCGATTGAAAATCATAACGTTTTTTTTTTGTGCCAATTTGTGGCGGAATCCTGAAATGATCAATGAAAATTATTACAGTCTTCTACCGTGTCTAAACGGCCTGGAAGACTGGGTTTGTGCCAAAGTGTCAGTGGACGACCAACGAAAATACTCAGGAACAAATGCTCGAACTTTTAACAGAGAGCCTAGCGCGAATTCTTAATGATGCTCAATCCACTTTTGCCTTAGCGGCTGCCTCCAGGTCAGCACGCTACTAGTTTCCTATTAAAACACCTTACGTCAAACACCTTACCCCTCCCGTGTGTATCCATTGTCCCCGAACCCCTTCACATCACTACATGTAAATATCGCCCCCCGGGTCTAAAACGAAACGGCGACCCGGCGAGCGGGGAACCAGCCGAGATTGCAGAAATTTTCCAACAGTTTTGGCATGCATGCTACTCAACGGCGTCGGGCCCGCACTTACGAGTGCGCGGGGCATCCGTCGGACGCACCGGCACCCGCAAGGGCGACCCCTGCTAATCACATTTTGGAGCGTTAGGAAACTCCCCAGGGGCAACTCCGTCCCGTTTCTACACGGTAGGAGCCACCCCTGGTCAATCAATAAAACCAAAAGCGAGAAATTTAAAATTTGAAAAACGCAAAACAAAGGCGACAACCGCCTGTACAACAGAAAACCGCCGCTTCTAAAGCGGCCTCTCTCGACTGGTCCCGACGCTGCGCCGAGCCGTCTCCTTTTATACCCCTGTGTCTACCCCCCCTTCCTTATGTTCTCGAACGTATATCCAAAACTAGACTAATCAAACCCCTACAAAAACATATATAAGAGCAATAAGAAGAAAAAACAATAAGCACGACCGTATAATATAAGAGCCGACACTGGCAGCGACAACAACAGCGGCCGAAGCTGCTTTTGCTGTGGACAGTGGCCGAAACGTGCCAAGAAAGGCACGTAAACAACTAAACCTCGCGCTGGTAGGCGCGAGGTTTTCAAAAGGAAATTTTATACGAGCGCTCAGGGCGCTGGCGATGCATTAGGGTTGGAACGCGTTTCCAGCAGTTGCGAGCGAACGGAGAACAGTAGGCGGCCGGGAGCGGGACCAGGTTCACGCTCTGGCTGGTCGCCTACTGATAAAAATAGAATTTTACGCCTAAGACCAATGAGTGGCCTGTTAGAGGCCTTTTTGTGAGTTGAAAACAGGAAATTTTGGTGTCCCGAGAGGGTTATCGGGGTCCTGTGCGGGCCGGTTAAGTTAGGTGGCCCCAGTTTTCGACTAGACAGTTAGGGTAAGACCCTGTGGAGGTGTTGAGCTTGAAAAATCGGGGAGTTTTGGTTATTTCGGTTAAGATTTAAGCCGTTGAAAATTTAGTGTTTAAACGCCTATTCAGGGGTCCCTAAGTATTTACCAGTAGGGGCCAGCTCGGCCCGATCGCGAAATTGTAAAGCCTTAGGGAACCCTATTAACGATGGGATAAGCCTTACTTGGCCTGGGGTGTTCAAAACTAGAAAAATTTTGATTTTAAGTGGGCCCTACAAAATGAACGTTTTAGCTGGGCTCCCCAGCTCTTCTGCCCCTAAAATTTGATTGCTCGCTCTGGTTACTGGTTTACTTTTTCCCGCGACCGCATGTCAGGATGGGTTCTCTAGATCCAAATTAATATAATAAGAAAACTCTCCGTTCAGATTTTTTGATAGAAATTTCACGTAATGCTCACGCCCATCCAGACATTCGGCGCTACATCCCTTTACCATAAAACATACAATAATATAGCATCTCATATTGCACATATGACATTATTGAATTCACTTAGGGTCGACCGGATACCATACTAAGTAGCAGGATTATTCAATTGTAGTGCCAAAATCACCCCGTGCACCTCGGGCGGGTGGAGCGTGACGATACAATACATTATCCATGACATATTAGGACATATTTTATTTTTATAACAACAATTAATGGTACACAGCATAATACTCCGGTCACGCTCCACCGGTATCCGATCGCCCGTCGCACCCATATTCCCAACTTTGACCTTAATTTAGCTGATTTTCCTTATTTAAATGTCTTGTTGAAATCCCTGAAATTGTCGGGCTGTTACATATATATTTTATTCATATATACACACACATACACATATCATACACTACTCATGAGCACACATTACACATGAGACACACAGGCGACCTGAGCGACAGAAAGGTCGCCCCAGTTCACCACAGGAAAAACGCGGAACAACAAAAAAAAAAAAAAACAAAAAAAAACCAACACAAAAGCACACCAACACACACATATATATACACACATACAGTGACAGGGACAGAAGACAAACAACCAAGAAAAAGAGGGGGGAAGAGAAGGAAAAAAAAAAGAAAAAAAAAAAAGAAAAGGAGGGGGGGGGGAGAAGGGACAGGGGGAGGGGGGGGGGAGGAGACCGGGGGGAGAAGGGGTGACTCAGGAACGAGGACGGGGAAAAGGGCCAAACACAAACCCCCCCCCCACCCGAGGGGGGTAGACGCAGTGGCGGGTCGGGACCCAATTTTGGGTTCCGACATATGTTAGTATACGGGGTTTCGGCGGGCTCTCCCGCGCTAACGGCTGGGCGGAGCGACACCCGCCGGGCATCGTTGAACTCGCCTTCGGAAGGCGATTCAAACGAGGGGTGTTTTCTCTACCTTATCGGCAGCGGTTAGGGGGCACTAAAATCACACCTAATAAAGGGAGTGTCGGTAACGGTGGGGGCACGTTTTCGGCTGTCCCGGGTTAACGGGGCGCCGGACGGAGACCCGCGGGCATCTTTGAAGATGTCTCGACGAGACGAATGCAGTGAGGGGCGTTTTGCCTACTTTTGGGTTGGGGTTAAATTTTCGGTTGGTCTGTACCCATTTGTAGTTGGTATGCCAAATTGGGGGGGCAACTTTACGGTCATAACGGGCTAACGCGAAGTCGGACAAGGACCCGCCGGCCATCGTTGCACTCGCCAGGAGCAGGCGAATAGAATGAGGGATCGCATGAGCACATTTAGGGTCGGGGGTCAAATACGGAGTTGGTACAGAACAAGCGGAATTTTATGTTGAATTTCCGTGGTACGGTATAAAACAGGGAAATGAGCGGCGGAGTGACTGGTCGGATCGAGACCCGAGTGGCCTCGCCAGATGCCTAGATGGGTGGATTACTTGGAAACGCTCGTGCGTTCACTCACTGGTCCGATGGTAACCAGAAAAACCAATTGTTAATATGGTGGTCAAGCAATTTAGGCTTTAAAAGATGCTATAAAAAGGAAGGTTTTGGTATGGTGGGGCGGACACACAGACACAGCTAGTCACGAAGATCAAGCAGTACACATATATATAGATATATGCATAACTATATTTCCGTATAAGCCTAGGTTAGGTCCACTCGGAACCATGGTCTCCAGCCGAACCTAGCGTAAGTATTGGCTGTTAATTGAATGTTTACCTGATTGTCCTTAGAATATCTCAGGTGATCCTCCAGCAATTTGTGATGTTTTGGGCTCGTTCGAAAGCCCTAAAAATTCCCTACCGAAAAGTACTCGGGGCATTTTCGGCAAATCTGAACCGTTGAACGGTTACGGGCCGATAAACAGGCGCGAGGTCCGTTATTTCCGAATAGTCGGAAACTACCGTAACCCATTTGTTTCAGCTTACTTCTGTGACCATTAGGCTATAGTTTGTTCAAACCAGGTAAAATTGATAGTCCTGATTTTGATCACTTTCCGACCCCTTAAATTGTCAAAGGCCTCCTATTCCCGGACGGTCTAAATTTTGAAATTTCAATGGGGAACTAGGGAGAAGTAGTCGAGTTCCGTTCGGATCCCCTATCTCGTTGCCAGTTGGCTCTTTCCTATTCTCGTTGAAGTGTACCTTTGCCCTAGTGAGACTTCCGGAGTACCTGCGTGAGCTTGTCCGACATGATGCACAATTATAACAAAGCATACTATGGCATAGAAATAATGGCAAAACACATTCATGACAAAATGGATGTACCCAGAATAACAGTATTAACAAAGCAATCATCAACGACCATGGCACCCGTCAATACATGCAAACTTAGTTCCAGTAGATGTGTCTGGTTCTATTTAAGGCGCATTTAGGCCGTCCTGACGTCGAGATCCTGCAAAAATGCACGTAACGGGCCGGAACGGGCCTGTTACACACAAACCACCGAGCTATCTGAGAGCTGTTGCTCGGTTCCTTAAGGAACCTCACAATGCGAGCAAATAACAACGCACGTTCAAGCGTACAATATATGACAAACTCAGTAAACACAACGAGTCGCAATGTGCGTTGGGTCCATTTGGACCTTACGGGCATGAGAGGGTTAAACTGACCTGTTTGAAGACGTAAATAAGTAACATAACATTTGCATTAAATCCACATCTTTATAAGTAATTTCTTATATGCCACAGATATAGTCCGCTTGTGGTTTAACTACTATTGTTGGCTATGTCCAAGCTGAAAGTTGTGACGCTGACTGTCCAAATGAATTTCTACTCCTTTCTGAATTATGAATTATATCTTTTTGCTATTCATACAATAGTAATGATATTACATAGCTAGGCAATGGCTCAGAATTTTTCTTTTTGTTTTTTGTTGTTATTTTAGGGTTGACCAGGCTTCCAGGGGGGTTTCCCGTCCAAACCCGCCCCAAAACCACAAAATCTCTTAAAGCTACGCGGACCCACTTCCTAGCCTTGTTCTGGACTTATAAAGACCAGTGTTAACCGTCCAAAAAATATCGAAATCATTAACCAATTGAACAATTAAGAAATGACTCAATCCAAAATTCAAACAGGGTAGCAAATTGAAACAATCGGAACGGCTCCAGCCGAACCTAGCGTAAGTATTGGCTGTTAATTGAATGTTTACCTGATTGTCCTTAGAATACCTCAGGTGATCCTCCAGCAATTTGTGATGTTTTGGGCTCGTTCGAAAGCCCTAAAAATTCCCTTACCGAAAAGTACTCGGGGCATTTTCGGCAAATCTGAACCATTGAACGGTTACGGGCCAATCCTAAACAGGCGCGAGGTCCGTATTTCCGAATAGTCGGAAACTACCGTAACCCATTTGTTTTAGGCTTTCTTCTGACCATAGGCTATAGTTTGTTCAAACCAGGAAAATGATAGTCCTGATTTTGATCACTTTCAAGACACTTTAAATTGTCAAAGGCCTTATTTTCCGGACGGCTAAATTTTGAAATTTCAATGGGAGACTCAGGGGAGAAGTAGCGAGTTCCGTCGGATCCCCTATCTCCACCTCCCCCCCCCCCCCAACCAAATTTCACTTCAAAAAATACAAAATTCTCTATTTTAGCTGCATAAGCTTAACTTAGCTAATTACTAATTAACCACTCAAAAATTTTTAATCCCAAATATCAGGTGCACACTCTGACATGATAGGCTTTCAAACAAAAAGTTTTTTAAAATCCGTTCAGTGGTTCTTGAGATCCGTCGGACCGAACGAACGAACGAACGGACGGACGGACATCGACCTTTTTACTCCCAGACAGAAAATAAAAACGCTTCGCTCAATTATGCAAATTAGCATTGAAACAAAACAAAATGCGAAGACAACAAAAACCTAAACCAACGGACGCAGAAGGGAGGGAGGGATATAATAAATGAAATAGTGATCCATCCCGGGTTTTAGGAGATTTTGCGGTTTTGGGGCAAATTTGGACCGAAACTCTCCTGGTAGCCTGGTCAACCCTTAATATCCCGCTTTGTTGATTCAACGTCTTTTACACGGATGCTTCCCTAAACTAAATATGGCAGCGTCCTCGAAATAAGCTAGCGGGGGACATTTTGAGTGGTGAACAACTAAACACCACGAGCCGAGGCCTTTAACTTTGCCTCTTGAGCCCACTACTGTATTTGTTTATTTCCCGGTTTTATGTTCATGAAACTTTTTCTTCTTCCTGCGTACCATTTACCCCCTCTTTCGACATTGCGTTTACCACTGACGCTTTTTCTTTTTCCAATTTATTTTAATTCATTTACCGGCCACCAATCCTTCCCGATTTCTATTTCTTTAGGGTCTCTGACTCCCAATTTTATATCTTCTCTTCTTTCTTTCTTTTGGCATGGGGTGTCTTCGATTTAAGACCCCCCAACTAAAACTTTTCTGAAAAGAGCAATTGATTATACAAGTATATATAGGTTATATAACAAAACAACAACAAAAAAATTTTCTTTTACAGTTTTTGTTTACCGTTTTTTCCGGTTTTATTATATTTATCTATTTCTTCTTTTTGGCACGTCTTCATGATCGTTTCGGTCTTCGTGATTGGTTTCCATTTTGGTGTCGTTATTGTACCGGTTTTTCATTTACCGATTTCGTTTTTGTCTTCAGCATCGCTATTTACCGGTTTTGCATTTACCGGTTCGATTACGACTTCAGTCCTCGTCAGTTATTGGCGCCGTTGGTTGTTGTTGACATACCGTTTTTACGTTTACCGGTTTCATCGTTATCGCACCTTGCCGGTTTCGCTTTAGTTGTTGATTCGATTTATATTTTTGTTGTTGGTTACCGCTTTTATTATCCACCGGTTTTGTTGTTGGCCATCCATTCTTTTTACCCGTTTCGCAGTTTATTACCGGTTTAGTTGTTGGTATCAGGTCGTTATTGTTCATTTGGCGATGCGTTTTTTTTTTAGGTATCTACTGGTTCATTTACGTATACATACAAAAACCAATAAAATGACACTATTTTCTAATTCAAAGGGGGGGTGGGTTGTGAAAAAAGCATAGGGGAATACCCGACGATAGTGTCCATCGTTCCCATGATTTTGCCCTGCCAAGAACAAAAAAACCGCACTAAATCCATAAACGGTTTCAAAAGTCATGGTCGAAAAGATGACAAACCCAAAACTTGGCACATACACAGACAGACATACGGCAATAACATTATCAGATCATTTTGAAGGGGGTCCTCCAAATTCGGTCTAACGTAATTGCAAAAGTTCGTCGATTCTTTCGGCACGTCTTAAAGAAATGAAACAAACGGTAGTCAAAATCCATGAAGCAGTTGAAAAGTTACACCATTAAAACGTATAAATAACATATTCTTTATTTCAAGGGGGGTGGGTTATGAAAAAAACATAAGCATCTCAAAAAATCCATAAACAGTTTCAAAAGTCATGAACAAAATTAGACCTTTAAAACACATAAAATGACACTATTTTTTATTTTACTCTAAGGGGGTGGGTTGTAAAAAAACATAAGGGGTACTCAAATATATTGTCCCTGCATTCCTATATCAATTTCCTACCCAACAAAAAAACCGCATAAAAATCCATAAACAGTTTCAAAAGTTATGATCAAAGTTACACCATTAAAACGTATAAAATGACACTATTTTTTTATTTCAAGGGGGGTGGGTTGTGAAAAAAACATAAGGGGTGGTCAAAAATATTGTCCCTGCATTCCTATATCAATTTCCTACCCAACAAAAAAACCGCATAAAAATCCATACACAGTTTCAAAAGTTATGATCAAAGTTAGACCATTAAAACGTATAAAATGACACTATTTTTTTATTTCAAGGGGGGGGGGGTGGGTTGTGAAAAAACATAAGGGCTGCTCCAATATATAGTCCCTGCATTCCTATATCAATTTCCTACCCAACAAAAAAACCGCATAAAAATCCATAAACAGTTTCAAAAGTTATGATCAAAGTTACACCATTAAAACGTATAAAATGACACTATTTTTTTATTTCAAGGGGGGTGGGTTGTGAAAAAAACATAAGGGGTGCTCAAAAATATTGTCCCTGCATTCCTATATCAATTTCCTACCCAACAAAAAAACCGCATAAAAATCCATAAACAGTTTCAAAAGTTATGATCAAAGATACACCATTAAAACGTATAAAATAAAATGACACTATTTTTTTATTTCAAGGGGGGTGGGTTGTGAAAAAAACATAAGGGGTGCTCAAAAATATTGTCCCTGCATTCCCATATCGATTTCCTACACAACAAAAAAAACCGCATAAAAATCCATAAACAGTTTCAAAAGTTATGATCAAAAATATATGACCAATCCAAAACTTGGGACACACACACACACAGACATACGGCAATTACATTATAAGATAGCCTGTACTTCTACACCATACGTGCAATGGTAGAGACCATATCACATCTTACATTAAGTACTTGCTAGTATATATACGTTGAGCGATACCAGTGTATATTGTCTGAATGGCAACAACAATACTATAACTATAAATAGTAAAGCGATAGTGATTGGAAATTTGTAGGCATTGCTTACTGCCTGGGCCGCGGAGCCGGGGGACTAGGGGGGTTGAGCCCCTCACTTTTAAAAGTGGGGGCTAAGCACCCTCCCCACCTTCGAACATCAACAAGACATCACCTGTGCCTGCGGAAGGCTTGGTGTATTCAAATCCACGAACCTTCTAAACATTATTAGAATGTTCTATTGTGAAATTTTTTTTCTTTTGATTGTAGCCTGCTCACAAAAATTTCTTTGCATAGTTACTTTATTTACTATAATATATATATCAAAAGTGGACAGACTCCAAAAAATGTGGAAGGCCGGTCGTTTACGTTCATTTTGGTATAACCCCACCATTTAATTTTTTCAAGTTTGTCCGTAAAATGTGGAGTTGCTGGATTGGCGGCTCCCCCGTTGTGATGCCCATGTGATGGTTTGATGTTTTTTGCGTTATAAAACAAGCGTTTCTTGGTTTGAAATATTTATGGTAATTGGATGCTTTGCTCTAAAGGCGCTTCGTGCAATAATAGTGTTGATGTAGGGTATTTTTAATGCCACGTTTACAATACACGATATTGAGTGGTTATGGATATATAATACATGCCGAAACAGGTGTTCAGTGGGTTTACCCCCCTGAGAGATCGGACCCTTCCCGAGGCCCTGGTTTTCCCCCGAAGGTATAACTCTACCTCCCCTTGGTGTGCCGCACCCAACCACTACCTCCCCACGAAGCCGCGCGGAAAATTTTTGTGAAAATCAGGGCGTAACTTAGTAAAAACTTAGAGATAATTGACAAAAATTTGTCATCGGCGTAGGGCGCCTTTGTGAGGGAGGTCGTCAAGTTTTTCAGCAATCTCCTCTGAAGCACCTCCTCTAAAAACTCTCTGTCCGTCCACCCCCTCTGCGCGGACCCCAGCTACTCCCCATGAAAAATTGGCGCGTCATGACGCCTTATACTAACTTGTCGAAATCGAGATATAACCACCTGCCGGCATGTATGTCTTAAAAATTCTGGTCTGCTGAGGCCTGCTAAAATCGATGTATGTAATTAATTTTGGTGAATTAATGTTTGGTATTACCATGGGTATAAACACAACGGTAACAATTTTGCACTGACTGTAGTAATTCTTATTCGAAGCAGTTTCGCTCGCTATCATTTAGTGATTCATAGGTGGCGGAATACCATCGTTGCCTACAATTTAGGTAAACATTTGGATATGATCTTCTTTGCGGTCAGGAGCTAGAGGGATGAAACCGTCACATTGGTGGATTAATGTGAGGTATTACACAGGGTATAAACTCAAGTTTTACCCCCGTTTTGCAACGATTAAACTAAAATCGGTCATTTATTAAGATTTTTGACTGGTTTTTAACATCGGGCTCGAGATTGGGGGCTAGGCCCTAAAGGCGCCTTCTTGCTACGTCACTGCTGGTCAGTTCTGGATTGAGACAAGGCTCACTCTTGTCCCCCAGTCTTTTCAACTACGCAATTGCATGGGTGATGGAGACCGCCCTGGCTAACAACGACGGTGTTATTTTCGACGCAAATGGCATAAAGTTCACAGATGCCGCTTATGCCGACGACATACCCATAGCCGCACGTCAGTCAGCGAACTACAAGATGTGCGCAATCGAGTCGACACAGCTGCAAACCGCATTGGTCAGGTCAGAAGCTCCCAGAAACCAAGATAATGACCTGATGCATCGAGAGACATCAAGACATCGTACTGTACGGTTCTGTGCTGGAACATATCGAACAATTCTGTTACCTGTGCAGCACTTTTACGGGATCAGGGGCTTGCTACACCGAGATTAAAAATCGCATAAACCGTGCCAGGTCAACCTTTGCGAGCCTACAGCATGTGTGCAACTCGGCAGACGTTTCCGGCCCCACGAATGTTCAGATATATAATGCTGTCATTCGACCGATTCTGTTCTACGCCTGTGCAACATGGACAGCGATGTCAGCTACTCAGCAGCAGATCAACACGTTCGAGAACTTCTGTCGACGACGGAGGATTCTAGGCGTAACAAATTTCGTTCACATCAAAAATGAAGACCTTCGTCGAAGAGTTGGTCACGAAACCAAGGTGTCGACACTGCTGAGGACGGAGCGTTTACGGTTGCTCGGCCATGTTCTGAGGATGTCCAACAACAGGATCCCGAAGTCACTGGCCAAAGCAACGCTCCCGGACGTCTGGACCCGACCGCGCGGAAGATCTCACGAGACCTGTCGACGTCAAACAGTCAACGATTGTTACCGGCATTTTCGATGCGTGCCGCTACGCCAATGGCAACAATACCTGATGTTGCCCATCGAACCAATTATAGCGAACAGGGAAGAGTGGCGACGACTGATCAGTATTGAGGCCCCCACAACCGTGGGGCCAGGTGAATAAGAGGTGAATACCAAGATAATTACAGTAAATTATGTATAGTGAATTAGAGAAACAGTAATATCTATCGAGTTTTATTACATTCTGGGCTAGTAATACAAATTTATATCAGTGCCTATCTGTAGCAATCCCCAATTATTAAATCGTTTCGCCGCCCCTGGCATACTGCCATCACTTATACAAACGGTCTATATATTGACATTGCTATTAGGCCATGTGGTCGCTGCAATCTGAATATACGATGTAGATATAGATGCTACCATTGCACAAATAACATGGTGTAAATTACATTTTTAGAAGTTCAACTATCAATTTTATCTATATTCAAAAGTAACTATTTATTTATTAGCTAACACTGTCATTGCTTAATGAACTTGGATATTTACACTTGATCAACAGATTATCTAAATTTTATAAAATGTAAGAAGAGCATTTGCATATTTACTACAATGATTTGATATTAATGTATTTTTGAGATTTAGCTCAAAAATATTCAAGCAGTTAAAATTCATAATTTAATAAACATTAGAACATGTAAATTTTGAATACTAAAACACAGTAAATGCTTAAAATTGTCAGCGACCTTATCATCTATTACAAGCCCAAATCGGTTGTTGAATGGTGGGTTCTGGGCAGCCGTTGCAGTAAGTTTTGCCGAGATATACATTAAATCTCAGAAATATATTTATTATAAATTGATATTTTTGGTTCAACTCAATGCTGAGCTCTGAGACCGCTGAGTTAGCTGGGTTGGTTTGTTTGATATACCTATAATGCGTGTTCTTTAAAAATTGAAAGTGTGATGTGGTAGGCTTTTGTTTGCATATATACTGAATTAACGACATGCGTTTGATAAATTAGGGACTGTTCTATTTTGCGATTTAGTCAAGCGTGGAATGGCACAAAGGCCCGACTGTTGAGCTCTAGAATATTAAAACCGACTGATTGGTTAATGAGATAAGAAGTGGTAAGGGTAATAATCGAGCGAACGTAGCAACGATGCAGTTCCGAACTATTTAAAATCATCTGAACATACCTTGCGAGCAACCATCTGAAGGTTTTGTCATTCAGCCATACAAAATGGTCTGTTCGAAAGGTTTGGTTAGCGAGAATATGATCTGGAAGTATACTAAATAAAGTCAATAAAACGCTAGCGAACGTGGACGCGAACTATTTTTTAACGAATTGAAAATACAATTTTAAAATGCTTTATCGACCAACAAGGCACATAGTCTCGTTAATTTTTCAACAGTCAAGGAAATCAGGGTTGCAACGTCAATAGCTGCTGAAATTGGACATAGAACACTCCAGAGATATAGGACCTGCGAGTTCTCAAAGCTTCATTTATTTTTCCAACATTTATAACCAAAGGATGCAAATTTTATTCCAAGTCCTAAAATATTTGGCACTAGTGCACATGGCGGGAAAAAATCTAGGAGTCCAAAGACAAAGAAAATTTCTACAGATTTGGACTTGGCACATCCAGTTACCCCAGAAAACAACAACTTTTTCCGATTCCGGGACAAAAAGTTTTTTACTTAATTTTTCAGTTTTATCAAAGGCGACAAAAATTTGGAAAAATGTTTTCTGAATTTGGTGAACTTTGGTGCCACTCGACGCAGATCCATATTTTATCCACAAGACGAATAGATTCATATTTTTAGCTCAATCAGATCTTCATTTGCCGAGTTATGCCCTATAATGTGTCAACCACACCATCGACTAAGAAATTGTGGCTGAAGTCCAAGCTATAGCTCAAGCTGTGGCTAAACCCTAAAGCCTAAGCCTAAATCCTTGGTAACTTAGTGTCAACCACACTATTCATTAATGCATTATTTACGATAAGAAACATGCACCAGGGCCAAGTTATGTCACGCGTCAAACTCAACTAGTTAGGGTGAACTATAGCTTAGCTGGACTACTATAGTACATTTTTATAGCTTAGCTAGACTTAACGTAACAAACAGGGAGCTTAGCTAGGAGCTGCGTGACAATCGGAGCCTCCGGCTGAACTGTCAATTGAGAAATTTTATTTAGTATTGTGCTTGCTGTAATAGCAGTTTGTTGTATAGTATTTTCACACTAATATGTCTGTTTTAATATATACAATTAACGTTTTAAGCTGTATGCCGCTTTAGGGCATTATTTAGATACGTATAGTGAAACGTAATGTTCGCGGATTAAATAGTATCTGGCTTAAGTCATAGGGCTCAGCGGAACGCCTCATGACAAAAGCACAATGCGGCTCGACACTCGATGACAGATGCATAGCTTAGCTAGGCTATTCAAAATTTTAATAGTCAAGCTGGACTCTATGAGTGACATAGTAGCTAGCCCATTTGAACGCGTGACATAATGAGGACTATGCACCCGCATTTTATTGTAAATGATGCATAAGGAATTGTGGCTGAAGCCCAAGCTATGGCTCAAGGTGGCTTAACCCAAAAGCCTAAGCCTAAAGCTAAGTAGCTTTGTTTTTTTGTTTATATTGATATTATTTTGTTACCAAGACCTCGGGGGCTACCGCCCCCGAGCACCCAGCTTTTTTAATGTCGGGGGCTGCCGAATCATAACCCCCGCCCCCCGAACCCCGCACTAAGCTGTTCGTTTTTACTAACGGCATAATTGACGAGTGCCGCCTACCAAGAAAATTTAAAATTTTGCACATTTTTAATTTTAATTTTTGCTTTTCTCATATCTCTTATCGTTATATAAAATGTACATCGATAATGCTCAGTCGGTCCATTAAAACTCAAGATCATATAGTGCCGCCTAATCAAGTTGTATATGAAGCACAACAAATACATCTTCATTGAAATATTATTATGAACAAGTACTCCTAGAGACACTGTAAACCTCTTGGCCGCTAACGTTTAATCGCTAATAGCAAACGTTGTGTAATGAGCAACACTGTCACTTAGCTCAGCGGAACATCGCTAGAAATGACCTATGCGAATGACGGTTCTCCTATTGTAAGAATTACCGTAAGAACCATCAAGCATTTTTTGCCGGCAATAAATCAAAAAGTGCTTCTAACAGTTGCCTGTCTCGATAAATTGATGACTACCTGGATTATCAAACAACTTAACATCACTAAGTATGTCGTACCCGATTGGGAAACCTACTGCTGAGATATAGCCGTCGCATTCGATCGCGACCAGTGACAAAATCTCACGATTGGTGGTCCTAACATTGATGTAGAAATTGACGAATTTAAAATTTTTCGCCAAAATTACAACTGCGGTCAAAGGCGACATCAGTACGGTTTGGTATTGGGACAAATTGATGTTGTCTCCTATTCTCTGTTCGTACTGTCCGGACGTTTATTCCCATACTTGTCCAGCACGTTGGACCCAGCTCCCGAATCCTAACAGACAGCTGTAGAACTGCCTACAACTGCCACAGCTCCATCAGTTCAACCATGCTACCGTCAACCACCATAGCAAATTGTGTATCGTAAGAACTTTACGGTTTCCACGCAAACCATCGATGGTCTTTGGGCACGACTTAAGGATTTCTTCAGAGAACGCCGTGTTGTCAAGCCAGAATTGTTCGATCGATATCTCATGGAATACATATTTCGACAACAGCTAGCCGACAACTTGCAAGGCCTATTTTTACAACAGCCCAACAATTTGTATCTCTTCTAAATGTAAGTTGGGCTATATTTTCTAATTTCATCTATAATGGATGCATTTTTCACGTTCGCATTTTTTTCCATTTACCCATGACTCAGTCACCATAGAAGAGATTTGCCCTTAATGTAGAAGCCGTAGCGATTCTACGTTCAATGGTGAAGCCATCGTCAAAATATAACTACCACGTCATGCGTTATGGGAATTTGAATAAAAATAACCATTTTTCAGATATTTACTTTGGAGATTTTACCATTTTATCAAGGGGATCTACTATGCCAGGGTTTGGATCTACGACTGAAATTGATGAGCATTCGAAAAAACGGGAAAATTGATTTATGGGGGTTGGGGATTAAGAGGTTTCGACACGAAAATACTAAAATAGCGATATATATGCATACCAAATCCCCAACCAAAGCAAGAATAACTTATAGCTTCTGAGGTATCACTGAAAAGGGGCGACCCTGATTGCGAAGCAATTGGATCTATGGGTATGTGATGATTGGGGGTCCCGAGAGTATGGCGGCATCACTTAACCGGAATGCCTTCCGCCAAGTGCACTAGAGCCAAATATTTCGTGTCAGACAAAGTAAAAAGGTGGTATAAATTTAGGCAGATAGATGGCAAATACCATCGTAGGTGTCTAATGTCCACCGACTTAGGCGATGAGTAGCTTGTTCCGGCGGGATGGGTGTGGCTGGGTAGACAGAACATACTTTCCCCATTTTTTCAAATTTTACTCGTAAATTTGGAATTTTGTCACTAATTGCAAAAATTTTCGAGTGTCTTGAATGCGTGGGTATGGGGGTAAATATGATTTATGGTTTGGGCTTGTTAACCAGCCTGTCTGCATGGACACCTATGAAAATATGGCAATATAATAGAAGTGATGATGAAAGAAAAAGTATATACTTTGGCGCTGCCAGTGGAGGAATTACAGACTGCGGTGAAATTTGAAAATATCAGTGTTTTTAACATAAATGAGCCAAACGTGATTGTGGGAAACATTGCTATCAAATTTTATGTTCCATCCAAAAACACCAAAATACTACAAACACTGTAATGCTTAATTATTTACAAGCTTTTTCAATAGAATATAATAGCAAAACAAAAGTCCTGTAATTGTTTTTCTAGTGTACGGCCTCCTTGCTATCGTCTTGCCGCCGTATGTTTTTGTTGAAGAAAATGTAAACGAAGTTTACGATCACGACTATGATCGTCCGATGGTACGACGTATGATTGCCGGGATCGAAGAAGATATCGAGGCTCGGCTCGATACAGTGATGGACGAAATTAATCGTGAAAACCTTGCCAAACGCCGAAAGGCCTACGATGTCTTGGCTCGAACGGTTTCAAACGAGGATTTTGTACGCTATCAACGACAACTTGATGAACGCTATCGTTCAATGACACGCAGTGTTTCAACAATTATTGCACAGTGCAACGCTGAACTTCGCGCAAGCGACGCAAAATCCCGTCAACTTCAGAACGAAGTTGTCCAATCGAACCGCCGTCTCGAGCGTCAAACAGATCAAATTCGTGTTTTGCAACAGGCGTTACTCAACGAATCTGGGCTGTTTGATGAAACAATTAGCTAAAAATAAGATCTGAAAACTAATACTCCGTTCACAGAACATTGCGAGCAGGCGCTCGAAAATTAGTTATAGACGCTTCGTTGTCCGTAAATAAGTCTACAAACAACTTGTCGTCTGTAACCATGCAAGGTCTACTGCCGACGAGTCGTTTGTAAACTTTGATACAAGCAATCGGTCGGTTGTGACAACGGCTACGGACGACGAGTCGTCTCTAAACTTTGATACGAACGATTGGTCGCTTGTTATAAGGTCTATGGACGACGAGAGTTCTGTTGTTGACAGCTGAATGGACTAAAAATAAGAATAAACTGTCCAACTAAACAAATGTACACGTCAACACAGTAGTTATACGCATTTAATACAAAAATTTCGAATGAAATGTTAAACAAACTCTGCTGTCGAAAAGCAAGTTTCCAAACTGGTTTTTGGTAAGAGCCAGACCCTGTGCTTTTTCTTAAAAGAAATGTGTCACAGCAGTTTACAACATTAACAAATTATATCGAAGAAAATTAACGAACGTGGTAAAGGAGCTTATTCAGAACATTTATAGAGTATGATGAAGCAGTTCCATTTATGCCAATTCTGCATCGCAGCTTGTGTTGTAGCAAGCCAGGGTTGTCAGGATATGCCACATTGGTTATTGATGGTAGCGCGGATGCGGTATATTAGGAATTCTAAGTTTTTGTATGTTTTTAAAACTGGTTTTGTATACACAGCAAAATGACAAAAAACGAAACTTCGCGATGAGGATCAATCTCATGAGCAAATGTTTGTAACATGAGTGACTTACCAATAGGCCTTTAATACATCTGACTTTTAACGATTTTGGCAAAAGCTTCATAAAGCTCGTATTTTGTGAGTTTAATAACACGAGATGTGCAACCGTTACATCAAAACTTTCAGCAACTCCGATTCGCTGTAGTACCGAATTCAAGAGAATCTCTAGCGCGTAGGGATGTGGGTGGGACGAGTGGCACACCCGAATAGCACAAACGTCATGGGAGGCCAGGCGCTCGAAAATTAGTTATAGACGCTTCGTTGTCCGTAAATAAGTTACAAGCAACCGATCGTTTGTAACAAGGTCTACAAACAACTCGTCGTCTGTAACCATGCAAGGTCTACTGCCGACGAGTCGTTTGTAAACTTTGATACAAGCAATCGGTCGGTTGTGACAACGGCTACGGACGACGAGTCGTCCCTAAACTTTGATACGAACGATTGGTCGCTTGTTATAAGGTCTATGGACGACGAGAGTGCTGTTGTTGACAGCTGAATGCACTAAAAATAAGAATAAACTGTCCAACTAAACAAATGTACACGTCAACAGTAGTTATACGCATTTAATACAAAAATTTCGAATGAAATGTTAAACAAACTCTGCTGTCGAAAAGCAAGTTTCCAAACTGGTTTTTGGTAAGAGCCAGACCCTGTGTTTTTTCTTAAAAGAAATGTGTCACAGCAGTTTACAACATTAACAAATTATATCGAAGAAAATTAACGAACGTGGTAAAGGAGCTTATTCAGAACATTTATAGAGTATGATGAAGCAGTTCCATTTATGCCAATTCTGCATCGCAGCTTGTGTTGTAGCAAGCCAGGGTTGTCAGGATATGCCACATTGGTTATTGATGGTAGCGCGGATGCGGTATTTTAGGAATTCTAAGTTTTTGTATGTTTTTAAAACTGGTTTTGTATACACAGCAAAATGACAAAAAACGAAACTTCGCGATGAGGATCAATCTCATGAGCAAATGTTTGTAACATGAGTGACTTACCAATAGGCCTTTAATACATCTGACTTTTAACGATTTTGGCAAAAGCTTCATAAAGCTCGTATTTTGTGAGTTTAATAACACGAGATGTGCAACCGTTACATCAAAACTTTCAGCAACTCCGATTCGCTGTAGTACCGAATTCAAGAGAATCTCTAGCGCGTAGGGATGTGGGTGGGACGAGTGGCACACCCGAATAGCACAAACGTCATGGGAGGCCAGGCGCTCGAAAATTAGTTATAGACGCTTCGTTGTCCGTAAATAAGTTACAAGCAACCGATCGTTTGTAACAAGGTCTACAAACAACTCGTCGTCTGTAACCATGCAAGGTCTACTGCCGACGAGTCGTTTGTAAACTTTGATACAAGCAATCGGTCGGTTGTGACAACGGCTACGGACGACGAGTCGTCCCTAAACTTTGATACGAACGATTGGTCGCTTGTTATAAGGTCTATGGACGACGAGAGTGCTGTTGTTGACAGCTGAATGCACTAAAAATAAGAATAAACTGTCCAACTAAACAAATGTACACGTCAACAGTAGTTATACGCATTTAATACAAAAATTTCGAATGAAATGTTAAACAAACTCTGCTGTCGAAAAGCAAGTTTCCAAACTGGTTTTTGGTAAGAGCCAGACCCTGTGTTTTTTCTTAAAAGAAATGTGTCACAGCAGTTTACAACATTAACAAATTATATCGAAGAAAATTAACGAACGTGGTAAAGGAGCTTATTCAGAACATTTATAGACTATGATGAAGCAGTTCCATTTATGCCAATTCTGCATCGCAGCTTGTGTTGTAGCAAGCCAGGGTTGTCAGGATATGCCACATTGGTTATTGATGGTAGCGCGGATGCGGTATATTAGGAATTCTAAGTTTTTGTATGTTTTTAAAACTGGTTTTGTATACACAGCAAAATGACAAAAAACGAAACTTCGCGATGAGGATCAATCTCATGAGCAAATGTTTGTAACATGAGTGACTTACCAATAGGCCTTTAATACATCTGACTTTTAACGATTTTGGCAAAAGCTTCATAAAGCTCGTATTTTGTGAGTTTAATAACACGAGATGTGCAACCGTTACATCAAAACTTTCAGCAACTCCGATTCGCTGTAGTACCGAATTCAAGAGAATCTCTAGCGCGTAGGGATGTGGGTGGGACGAGTGGCACACCCGAATAGCACAAACGTCATGGGAGGCCAGGCGCTCGAAAATTAGTTATAGACGCTTCGTTGTCCGTAAATAAGTTACAAGCAACCGATCGTTTGTAACAAGGTCTACAAACAACTCGTCGTCTGTAACCATGCAAGGTCTACTGCCGACGAGTCGTTTGTAAACTTTGATACAAGCAATCGGTCGGTTGTGACAACGGCTACGGACGACGAGTCGTCTCTAAACTTTGATACGAACGATTGGTCGCTTGTTATAAGGTCTATGGACGACGAGAGTTCTGTTGTTGACAGCTGAATGCACTAAAAATAAGAATAAACTGTCCAACTAAACAAATGTACACGTCAACAGTAGTTATACGCATTTAATACAAAAATTTCGAATGAAATGTTAAACAAACTCTGCTGTCGAAAAGCAAGTTTCCAAACTGGTTTTTGGTAAGAGCCAGACCCTGTGTTTTTTCTTAAAAGAAATGTGTCACAGCAGTTTACAACATTACCAAATTATATCGAAGAAAATTAACGAACGTGGTAAAGGAGCTTATTCAGAACATTTATAGAGTATGATGAAGCAGTTCCATTTATGCCAATTCTGCATCGCAGCTTGTGTTGTAGCAAGCCAGGGTTGGCAGGATATGCCACATTGGTTATTGATGGTAGCGCGGATGCGGTATATTAGGAATTCTAAGTTTTTGTATGTTTTTAAAACTGGTTTTGTATACACAGCAAAATGACAAAAAACGAAACTTCGCGATGAGGATCAATCTCATGAGCAAATGTTTGTAACATAAGTGACTTACCAATAGGCCTTTAATACATCTGACTTTTAACGATTTTGGCAAAAGCTTCATAAAGCTCGTATTTTGTGAGTTTAATAACACGAGATGTGCAACCGTTACATCAAAACTTTCAGCAACTCCGATTCGCTGTAGTACCGAATTCAAGAGAATCTCTAGCGCGTAGGGATGTGGGTGGGACGAGTGGCACACCCGAATAGCACAAACGTCATGGGAGGCAAACCGGTATTCTATATAGGTAATTTCTATTCAACAATGTCATAGATCTAGCTCTAGGTAACTCGCAGTCAGATCTTCATTAGCACTGATATATGTGACATGGTATACCGCACTGCTTATATATATTCATCTTATAACACGACACCGTATTGTTTGAATAGCTACATTGAACTGTTGTATTGATCTAGCAGCGCTGAATGGTATAATAGAATTTGCCACCAGTCTCACATCGCAGGTCGGTCACCGGTTTTGCACGGCGGTTCGAAATAGTAACATATTAAAAACATCTGAGTAGGATTGCTGATATACCATTGTCAATAACTAAGTATATTGTAACAGCCCCAATTTCATGAGAACGATAGAACGTTAAAAGTGTATTAAAATCATGGGGAAAGATGGGAATGGACGACCGGACACCGGTGGAGTGTGGCCTCCTTATGAAATGATAATTGTATAGCGTCATTACTGTTGTTATAAAAATAAACAATTGTACTTCATTTATACTGTATTTGTATGGTCACACTCCGCTGCCCGCAGGTGCCCGGGATGATTTTGACACCAAATATGACAAGAGGATCACAAGTAGGGGTGTCCGGTCGATCCTCGGGAAATAAATTGATGCCTTATCGTGTATAATCAATGTTTGTGCCTTATATTATATATGGTTTATTGTAGTCGATGCGTAGAACGGGTGTGCGTTCGGCGAAGGCCGGGGACCAACAGATGTTACCGGGATTTTTGGCGTTATAAGGAAACTGGTCACCCTGGGCCGATTCAGCGCACACGCCGAATCATTACCGTTAGGCATTTCTGCTGTGCGTTTTGAGGAGTGTCACGTATATTCGATGTATATTTCTACGTGTATAGCTTATGAACAAATCAAGGAAATTTCTTAAAGGCGGGCCGAATCAAATGATAAAAAAAATTCTAAGACATTATTTTAGGGTGTGACACTAAAAGTCCCATTTTTAGTTTTCTACTAAACTTAGGGGAACGGGGGTGACTAAACCCTCTTAAGGACTGTACTGGGGTGTTAAATTGCCCCGGTGTGTCTAAAAATTCGGATCCCCTAAATACTTACGGATCCCCAAACAGGCGCTTAAGCCTCCAATTTTCTAAGCCTAAAAGGACACCCAAAATAACCAAAAGCCCCCGATTTTTGGAGTTCGGGACACTTATCGGGTCCCACCCTAATTGTTTCATCGAAAACCGGGGCCGCCCACCCCCGCGGGTCCGCTCAGGATACCCTAAACTTAAATGGGTCTCTAAAATTCTTGATTTTGAACGTATAAACTGGCCTCTAACGGGCCTCTCGTGGGAGATACATTAAATTTTAAATTTTTATCAGTAGCCGGTCTGCCAGGGCATGATTCTGGTCCTGCCCTCCACCGCCTACTGTTTTTATATCCTGAGATATCGGCAAAAATGTGCCGATACCCCTATGAGAAAACGGCACTCCGAGCGCCGTTATATTTCTCTCCTAAAATTTGGCAGCACCGACCAGCGGGCGCTTTTGTTTTCTTGGCGAGCCTCGGCCACGAATAGCTGCGGGCCACTCTGTTGTTGTCGCAAGCCGATAGGGGCTGGGGTGATGTAGAGCCCGCCGACGTTGCTGTACATTATATACGTGTTGTTTTGCCGACCGATCAATGTGTTTTGTTTATTATTAGTGTATTCGAAAGCTTGGAATGTGCTTCATTTTAACTATTATATTTTGAATTTCGGATGTCGAGCAGCGAAAGGAAGAGAAAAGGGGGTTGGTAGCCGGTATAAAAAGAAACGACGCCCTTTATTGATGGGACCAGTCGAGACCTTGCCTTTTGAAATTCGGTCGGTTTTGGCGGTTGTCGCCAAGTTTTGCGTTTTCCTTTTATTTCGTTTTGGCTTTTCTCTTCGCCCGGGTGGTCTCTTCGGCATGCAGACGTGCGGAAGAGACCCGCCCGGGGTTTTCCGATGCTTTTGAATTTCTGCTCGAGCTTAGGATCAGGGCAGCCCTTGCGGGTGCTGGGGTGTCCCTTGGATACCTCGCGCCCCCGCAAGTGCTGCGCCCGCGCTGGGAAGTGGGTTAAGTGTGGGACAAAGTGTGGTTAAACTGCGTTTAAATTGCAGAAAATTTGGGAATGTCCTTCCGAACTCGACTGGTTCCCCGCCCACTGGGTAGAGTCCGGTGTGGACGCCCAGTGGGTGTAACGTTTCACAGTGTCCAGTTTTTGTATTTAGTTGGCGGCAAAGTTTTCGGTTGCTAGTAATAATGATTTAGAGTCTGCACGTTTTAAAATTTTTACTAGTGAGACAGCGCGATCGGAACAAAATTTGGGCATCGAAAATCTGGAGGAACGTGTTTGGCTCGGGTGGGCTTCTCCATAACGGACGCGTGGAAGAGGCCCGCCCGAGGCATCTCGCGGAGTTTTAGAATTTTCTCGCGTAGGCATAGGAACAGGGGCAGCCCTTGCGAGTGCTGTGGTGTCCGTCGGATGCCTCGCGCTCCCGTAAGTGCTGCGTCCGCGTGTCGGCGATTGTGCGAGGGCCTCTCAGAAATTTTAATGCTGTAAAACGGTGACAAAATGCTAAAACGCCCAACGCCAGGAGTGATCTAGGGCTAATACTTTGACAACAAATTTTGGGCTGAGGGTTCCGCGTTTCAAAAAGAGCCCGATTGGAGCTCCTGCGACATCATTTCGTCACCCCACGGGGGACGCAAAGAAAAAGAGGGGGTCAAACTTATGTCATATTTACGCTCATCGTTGATGTAACATTCGGGCCCAGGACCGCGCGCGTGCCACCTTTTGATGTAAATAATACTACCATGTCTTTTTACATGCACCCGAATGGGTGAAATTTCAATTTTTGTGACGGCGTGCTCATGTTTTAATCTTTTGCCAAAAAGGGGAAAGCCAAGAAATAAAAAGTTTTCGCGTGTGAAATTTATTCAAACGTTTTAGGGACGCTGTAGTTCAAAATTTTTGACTAAGGGAATTTGAAGGTTACATTTTTGAGTCGTGTTTTGGTCGGGTGGACTCTTCGACTGCAGACGTGTGGAAGAGGCCCGCCCGAGGCGCTTCACAGAATTTCCGAGTTTTCTCGCTTAAGCATATGAACGGGGGCAGCCCTTGCGGGTGCTGAGTATCCATCGGATACATCGGGCTCCCGTAAGTGCTGTGCCCGCGCTTCTGCGAGTGGGCAAAACAAATTAAGGTTAAGGATTAGGATGGTATTAAGGATGGTGATGAAGTTTTACATGACCAACGTGAAAGTAAACAGATCAGGACAAACTTTGCGTGACCTGAGCCTGAGCACATAAAGGAAGCTTAGGTGAAGAGATTGACGACTAAGACCAACACATGCGGCTCTTGCCGACTAGAAATTTCCTTGTCGCCCGAAACGTTCAGAGTCGTAGCTCGGTCACGGAGAAATAACAAAGTTTTCCACGCGTCCTGGGAGTGACTGCGCTCGTAAACGCAGAGGCCAAAGCCCGAAGCACAAGATTTCCGGATAGAGGGTTCCGCGCTTTTAAAGGAGCTCAAGAGGAGCTCACCAGATATAATTTCATCATCCCCTACGATTTATAAATGTAGAAATCTGGTTGCCAACTTTTGAAATTTCGAGCGAGTGGCAAATTCGTGAAACGTTAGAAACTAAACTGGGCATTTGCTCGGGAAAGCGGGCTCCACGTAGGGAGCCAGAAATTCGTATTTCATGTGCATTTATGTATGTCGTGCAGTACATATTCATGCTGTTCAGCGTTCCCAATAGGGAAATTGTCTTGGGCGTGTTAAGAAAATAAAAAGAAAAGAAGTAAACAGTAGAGTGTGCTTTTATTCTCAGCGGATTAGACGTAATCGAGTTAGGCGTGTCCCTAGGTAAATTGAACTCACCTAGGTCTACGCATCATCCCTCGTCACGAGATGTACGGCTCTCCCCAATCTAGGTCCGGAGTCGTACGGCTTATATTTCTCGTCCCTCCTCCGCATGTCGCTCGCGCCCGCCGTACTGTGTTGCTATCGCCCCATCACCGCTCACCGGTCAAAACCTTACTTTAATTTTATGGTACATCCCGAATATGGCCGTCGAGTAAATTAATACGGCTATGTTCGGTTAAGCCATTTCCAACGCCACACCCCCTTGAACTCATGTGCACTCACTGCTCTCCCCACACCACTTCAGTAACTAGTTTTGGTGCGTCGGTTTCAAAGATTCCCGCTGCACATCTTCACCCCGTCACCCTTATAACTTTACAATAATGAGAATAGGCTAGGCCCAACTAGTTCCGCCCAAGCATAACCCAAGTACCGCAATTCAAATACCGCCTACTAGGGGCCCATGAGGGTCGGGACCGACTCTCGGTCTATCGAACACCCATCCGAAACCGGAACTTACCATTGGATGGACTCCTTAAGAAACGCAGTTTAGGATCCAATAGTAGGAACCGAGGGAATGACGGGTTAGCCTTATTACCTGTGAGCAGGCTTAGGGGATGACCCTCCCTCAGGGGGACCTCCATATCACTAGATACGTGGGCCATCATAGGGGCCAGGCCGAACACCCTGGTAATCCCGCCGGCACCTGCTAAGCTAAGCGGTTCCTATCGGTCATACCAGGGTCCGCCGGGGAATCGTGTAAGCCGGGGTTGTCCGGGCACCACTGTGAAAATCGGGAGTGGTGCAGCTGGGGTCCCTTAGGGCCAGAACTGGTCCTAATACACTTGAGGTACCAGCTCCCAGGGTGATTAGTACATTGGCGGTGTCGGGGCACCTGCAATAAAGATCGGCGCACCGTGCAGGAGCTTAATACGCCTCGTGGTGGTTAAATCATATATGTTTATCGGTGGTTACCCTCCTTGCGGATTGAACCGCCCCCTCCAGTAGACTCGACTACCACTCCCCCTGCAACAAGTCGCCCCCCCCCATCCCTCTGGCGCCACCGTAATCGACGAAAACATGGCCGCCGAAGACGCCGTAGCCACACGCCCCCTCCCCGGGGACCCACTACTCCTCTCCCCTTTGGGTTCAAATTCCGGGAACGTATGGATAATTCCTCCCATTTCCCTATGAGCATGTATGACACAATTTTACACACATTATACGGCAGGCCTAGAATCATATCGTACCAGATTTGGCCGGTACACGTGATGCTAAATAATGCAAGTAAACGGGCAGAACATTGATGTTAACGCTATTCTTGAATACGATTTAAGAGAATTTCATAACAAAGCTTTCTGAGTTTGTTTGCACCAGAAACGATTTTAAAACCTTTATTAGTCAACATGAACAGAATTGAAGTATATAAATAAAAATTGCGATAACATTGCATTTACCAAGTTGCGTCGAAAGAAATACTTAACTGAGACAGCTTGAAGCCTATGAGAACGATCAATACTAATACAACCAACGTTTCATGAGAAATTTGTACAGAAGTATGACACTGTTTCATACTGGTGCTTCAACGTATTCGATGATATCAACGTTTTCCGGCTGACCATGCCCGAAAAAATTGCTGGGGCATCGCTACAAGATTTGCCACTAGTGTAGAGAAAGCCTGCATAGTAACCTCATAAGTGCATAGCGAGACATACCGCTATTGGCACCCTAAGGCTAAGCATTAGACTACGTGTAATATTTTATACAAGGCTTTCCGCTAAGCATAAGTCCTACTCATCGGGCTGCGCCACCATCCCTAGCCAAACGCTATGAGCCGCTTTTCTTTCTAAACAAAGACATCACTCATGGTGGATTATTGTGGAGGCTTACTATACTATTTTATACGGGGTACCAAGATATTGTACGTCTTTATACGGGGTACCAGCTATCAGGTCCCCAATAAGCAATGAAATTAAAACACTACTATTCTCCATCGGTGATTACCATTCCTCCTGAAATTTAAATGGTGATATAACATCCGGTGCCGTTAAATAATATGTGGGTCAGTGATACTCTGCAAGAGAACTTGTTGTATCCACACTGTAAACTAAGGAGTAGGCCGAAAGACGACCATATCATCACATAATGAGTATGACCGAGTGTCATATCCTTCCACAGATCTTTATTTTAACTCTTCGCGCAAACCTTCCAATTTTACTGGGAACAAAGGCTGAAGACAAATTTTTGACTTGCTTTACGTTTAGGATTTAGATAAATGCAAATAACTTTATACACACATGTGTCGCCGCAAGGAAGCTCACCCAGCGGCAAATGGACTCGACTTCGGTAACTGGGTAGTAAGTATAAGGTATTACTGGAAATGTAAAGCAAATTTGCTTAAATTAAATTTGCAAAAATACTTATCCGTTGAATTATAATAAAGTCTGGGTATAACGAAAATTTATATTTATCTGCAGACCACAACGATTTTAGTCAACAAACAACAAACATGCCCTCCACATAGCAAATTTGTTATTGAGCTTTTGGTGAGTAATTTTTGAGAAAATTTGGGTATAGCTGATCTTATGATAGATATAATTGATTGTTCCTAACTAAAATCTACAGTGTCAAGCACATTAGTTGTAAAATATTACCAAGTTTAAGAAAATACATCTGTTACGAATAAACTTATTAGGCCTTTTCGCTGTCACTTAGTGTTGTGATTGATAAAAGCCGACAGATAGACTGTCACAAGAATACTGTGTTCCAAATAATTTATATGATTCACAGCTTCGCGAAAACATTGTAAAAGTATCATTATAACTGCTACCATTTGCATGCCTTGCCTCAGCGTCTCTCACGGGACAAGCTAAGTTATTTTCTCGAACGCAAGCCAATATAAAAAGGCTATAAATATATCGATGATGTACCCCCACTTACCAGCTGAAGGAGATAATTAGTTTTTTTGCTTCTTATATCTTTGAGTTTCGATGTGATGATATTTCATACTTGGCTACCTTCTGATTCGAAACTGTTTATCTTTCCCGCTTAGTTAATAGCGGCAACAGCATCTTCAGCTATACAAAGTAGGGATTTTTTGTTGTTAACGGCCGACTTTAGAAAAGTGTCATCATTAGACACGCGTATTACATACATATATATTATATGGCTATGCATACTTATATTTGTATATATAATTAAATTAAGCTTACATATCCATATTCTTGAAATTGTGCTTACTTATATATGGTATTTGGCTCTGACTGTGTCAACTACAGCGGGACAGTGGCAAAAATGATGAATGAAACTATTGTACGAGTCGATGAGCGTGAATTTTAAAATATATATGGGCTGTTCTAACAATAATGGTTAAAAAGCACTAAATTTTAAATTCTTGCAATGTTTTGGTTGGTCGATTTTTGTTTTCGTGCAGAAAGAAATCGCTTTAAGCCTAGATACGATTCTACACTTCTGCTTTTGGAGCATCAAGTTCGAAAAAATATACAACTTTATATAGAATCCACAGCGTTAGAGAAAATTTCGAGAAGCTTCAGAAAGCCATAAGATTATTCTATATCAATAATATACATGGTCCCTCAGTTGTATCTTTTACTGCGTTTGGTTATGTTTAAGCAAAGGTGCGACAACGACGCTGAAGCACATTTCCAATAAGTGCTGAACGTGATGGTTAAGCTATGGGCTTCAGGCTCTATTCAATTTTATTTTTTTGTTTTTGGCTTTCGAATAACATTAATTAGAGGGTGGATAGGAAATCACCGGCCGATCCGCTATGTATATTCAATATTAAAGTAGCAAAATAATACGTACAAGTATCGGCAAATTTCGAGGATCTACATGGAATTATTTTTAAACACGTATAGAAATAGTAGTGCTGGTCACTAAAGGGTTACAAGGTAATAGCTGCTGATTAAGTAATAAAGTAAAGAATTATAATTACGTAATGGCACCGATTTTCTTTTATAACCTTAAGTCTTAAGCTTTTTTTGGTCGGAGAAGACACTGATATATGTGGGTAGTGTGGTGCAGCAGTTACTAAGATTCTCAAACATTCAATCTGCTCTGTGTTGAAATCCTTATGTGTGGCATAAAATATTGTTGAAAAATATACCTACAACTTCCTAGCTCAAGGACACTTACTTTCACACCTGTACAACTATGAAGATCTTGCTCAAAAACCGAAAAATTTTCTGCATGTGGCATTTGCCATGTCTTCACGGCTTGCGTTTCAGAAACATTTACTGCTCATCCCGCGAATGGAGATATCAGCACTCGATGCCTATTAGGGTGGAGACCTTTGAAATATTATAAATAATGAGATATATAGGTATTTGCACATTGTATTTTTATTTGCTATCTAAACTGTGACAGCTAACAAAACATTATTGAAAACAGTATGTCTCAAATTAAAATGAGCATGTATCGTGTTACTAGTAAATTTCTTTATGTATTGTATAGCGTTTCTTTTTATATAATATAACATATATATCAACATAATGTATCTAAACATGTATAAGTCTATCATGCTTTTATTTATAATTCATGTGTGTTTGGCCATTTTGAACTATAAAATAGAAAGAAGCCTCCGTATTTGTTAAGTATCACTGTAGCAAACAATAAACAGGTAAAAGCATCGACAAGTCACGAAGGCCTGACAATCATCTCCAATATCGCCGGCCCTCGTTTAAGGGTCGAGAGCGTGATAGTAGCAGGCATCGTTTTAGGGAAGCAGGCGTCATATCTTTAAATATTTACTATGTACAGCTAGGCCATAGGTGCCCAAGGTTCATCGGCTTAGGGAATAGATGAATCAAATAGCGTAGGCGGGTGTCCTCGGCTAAAATTGGGATACGGCAGTGGTCTAGAATTATACAAATGTTAAATGTTTTAGAAAGTTACAGTTTTTCCTAAAGCAAAGTTTCCGCGCTCCCGGGGTGCGAAAGTAGGGGTGAATATGGCTTTAAGGGGTACAACACTTAGATCGTAACCTCCCTAAGATTTAGAAATTGGGCGTGTCGACCGGTGCGGGATACTTTCACTAGCCGGGCAGTGTGCCGGCGGTGTGACACTGAGCACAACGGTATTGATTGCTGCGTCGATAATTTATGATGTAAAAGCCGTCGTTCATTGAAGATCATGTTTGTGTAACCAAGAGGCCATTATGGAAGAGTATAACACTTCCCTGCACTCACATATTAGCTCGTGTTTGATGACGCGGACGTTTTCGGCCTGACCCCCCAATTTCTGGTCTGTAGCTCGGACACCCCCAGATTTTTTTGGGATTCGGACCCCCCAATTTCTGGGGGAGGAGTCGTTTTATAAGCAGCTGCTTATGAACCGCCCCCCCCCGAAACTGGAGGGGAAGTCGGGGCATTTTGGCCCCCCAGAAATTGGGGGAGTGGGTCAGGTCGAAAACGCCCGCGCCATCAAACACGGGCTAATATGTGTTTGGAGGGAAGTGTCATACTCTTCCCTAATGCACTCTTGGTGTAATGAATTGCAAAACAAAAACCCAACGCTAGTGAAGCTATAGAAGTTTTATCACCAAAACACCATCCTTTTGATCTCAAGTGCACAAAACTTTGGAGTTACGTAATACAGCGCAGGCAGGTGCAGAGCACACGCCAGGCCCGAATTTCCTGCCCCACTTTCAACTCTGGATAATTCTAGTATGATACTAGGAGTTCAGTATTAAGATTTTTAATACTGGCAAGATTTGCTTTTGATTAGTAACTAGGTATTTGGCATTTAGTTTCTATATTTAACATTATGACAAAAATTTTGACTGTAGTCGCGTTAACGTTATCAAGCTTAATTTTATAAAATCAAGTTTACTCTGAATCTAATTATCACGGATCAAAAATCTGATTGAGTTATAGAACAAAGGCGTTCTTTACATTTAAATCTGACTCAAAATTTAAATCTTTGTCGAAAAAATGTGTTTGTAATGCGGAATTCACGTTATAATGTCCCCAACAGTTGGAACTTTTGTCCTCCTGTAGTGTAAACTATACCGTGAAGACGGTGACAGTGACACCCACACCATATAACAAAATATGAGTGTGTCGGGCAAACCCCTAGATAACTCATTTTGGCAATGTAGCATTTCGGTGTTTTATGCTTGCCAATGCGGTGTTTCTAGGGTTTCCTGTAGGCCATATGTAAAATGACCCCACGGGGTGGCGGAAACTCTCAGCAAAACGAAAAAGCAACGACTGTTCATTGACGCCGTCTGAAATAAGCCAAACTATTGGCTAGCTTTGTTTGAAATTTATTTGAAACTTTATTTAAAAACACAGCGGTGTCTAAGATACCCTGTAGTCTAGGGTGTGCCTGCCACTGTGTGGGGTACATAAGTTCCAAGTGGTGGGGACATTATAACGTGAATCCCGCATAAGTGCAGCTTTAAACGTTACTAGAATAACCATACCGTTGGCTGAGTTTCTATGGGTTATAACATTAGCCGCCAATGATATATGGTTTATTTTTCTGTGTTGTTTAATTTGAAAGTACTCGTTCTTTCACATGAAAGTTCAAAATTCTGTGTTCCTACGATGTATTTGAATATGAGAAAATGACATAAACGCCGGAACCTATAAGGTAGAAACGAATAATACATTCTCGAGGTCTGAGGTCCCATGGGGTAACCGTGGTATCGGGAGAACGGGTCAGCTTTCGGCCTCCCAGGTGGAGTCAGTCGCTCGGTAGGGGACTTGGTGGCTTAAAGCAATGCAAGGAGAACCCGTTGTTTTGGAGTGGGTCCACCGCCGCCCCAATCACCCCCATGAACATGTATGTACCGAATATTTTATATCGTAAGAAATTAAGTTTATAAGACATGTAATATTCTGTATTTTGTGAAACCTTAAATTCTTTTCCAGATATCAGCCTTTTAGACAAAGGGACCGCATTTTTGTACTTAATTTTTTTTAAAATCATCATTATCATGGAGTAGTTTGTTTTGTTTAAATTTTAAATCAATAAAATACGTTATTTTATGCTTCAGGTTTTGCGTACTACTGATCAGTTGTAAAACTTTAAGTATTGTGTGAAAGTTCACATTATTGACTTGTAGAATTCGACACAAGCCGTTAAGTAGGATCAATAATACAGATTCATTTATGATCTGTCATCTGAACGCAATGTATCACCGTATATACATTAACTAAAAGACTTTTTTCCACATCATTTTTCTTCAAAGATATTTCCGCAAGCAAACACACAAAGAATCAAGTTGTTTGCATTTTGGAGCAGAACAAAAGCGGTACAAAATTTCCGATTTGTTATGACCAAGATATCGTCTGTATTAACAATAATGCAGTCTCAATTGAAGTAAAACCATTTTATTGTCAACGGTGCATCTGATATGGCATTTTATTGTTCTGAAATACCAGTAAGATTGGGCAGTATTTTGGCGGTTCCAAAGCGATATTTCATATTGTTTTATGACAAGATGCATATTTAGTTCACAACGTTAATATATGCTAGTACCCATAGGACATCTGAGGGTGACCCGGTACAGGAGATGAGTAATTCTAGCTCGTATTTGTGTTTGCTACAGGTACACAAGTCGTATCCCAGTTGCCCGATGTTCTTCGTCAACTGCCTTTGCATTGTGCAAAATAATCTTTGGTACATCAATTGCCTGGCTATTGCTAAAACCTAATGTTTGGAGTCATGAGTTTATGTATATATAAAATAACAATAAATACAGTGTCTATTTCCACAGCTGTAGTTTGCTAACTTAACCATGTATCTTCATAAGGGAGAAGGAGATTATCCCCCTGAGCGTCGGATGCCCTTTGCCGCGAAGCACAAATATCCCTGACGGGAAGCCCAATCCCCTGGAGGTATCACAGATCCAGAATCTATAGGCGAGGCCCAAGGCGCTGCACTGCTTCTTCTCATCGGGGCCTAATGTGCGGCACCCCTCCTATGCCCCCGCAGAATGGCTGTTTTCTTCCTCCTCTGGTAGGACGAAGGCCCACTCCTGCATCCGTCCCCCCCCGCCCGAGTACTCGGCTACTGTCTATAACCTCGGACCTCAGGCATATATGAACTTACTTTTCCGCCGCCATTTGTGTATGTGGCAATGTTTGACAAAAGCAAGCCGGCGACGAGGATCTAACCCGGGCTGTCCCAATGAAAGCTTCTTACGCAAACCAATGAAATGTCTGTTGGGGTGTTGGTCGATTCCTTTAGGTACCTGGCAAATCGTAATAATAATACACGGGTAAAACATACATAACCCGACAAGCGCAGTCAATACAACCTCATACGGTGTGCGCTTGGACCATTTGGACACAGTGGACACGGAAGGGTTAAAAGGGCATGGTAATTTTTGGGTAATTGTTGATTTCTGTGCAAGAATAGTAAACTGCTGGGACAGTGCTGGGCATAATGGATGTTTTTTCTCTGGACACATTCGCCAACGTACGACATAACATTTGCTTATTTAGCAGTTGGGTGTTTTATAGCCCAGTTATGGCGCGGCAAAATGAATTCTCAGAGAAATACACGTGATAACCTAAGAAAACAGACCATCTTACTATTCCTTTTCGGAACAGCAGATTTAGGGAAAATTTAAAGCGTAAGACTCAGACATGCTTTGGCGCATTTATGCTTTTCATTTGAGTGGCCAAGTCATGCTCGAGTAATAATTTTTAGTAGTGGAATAAAATATAAATATAAATATAAATGTTATGCAAACTACATAATCCGATAGATCTGTCAATACCGTGATGAGCGAGCGTGGCTGATTGCATGATTACTGCTGGAAAAACTTTTTTTCCAGCAGTAATCACGCAACCAGCCATGCTCGCTTATTCTCGTTCCATTGGCGCACCTATTTCATCAACGCCGCATCACTACCCAGCACCTATTTTGGTTTTCGGTGATTCTGTCATCGAATCGTCACAGCCGCTTGCAAAAGAGTCCACATCGGACCACTACATTCATACCGACCAAAGTCAGCTCGCCGCCACCGCTGCCGCTGAAGACCAGGCTGATCAAAGCCTTTAAATGTAATAATAGCTTGTCTTTCGTTGGCGTTAAGCCTTTTCTTAGATTTGGCCATCTGATGTGCCCCTCACTATGTGCATATTGCAAAGCAATTGATCAGTTATTTGCCAGCGTGCATTGTTGTTTCTCAAATTTTATTCAGCGGTTACTTTTTACATCGTTTGTTTGTTTGTTTCGCTTAATCTATGAATCTAGCTCCATCTTGCAAATAAAATATACAAGCTCTAAGCAAGTACAATCCTTCCCAAGGCTCGCACAGTCTGACTGAGCATCGAATTCTTAATTTGATTTTCGTATGTTATAATTTCAATTTTAGCGCATTAAAATTTTAACAAAATTTAGTTCTTTTATTGACATGTCGTTAATCCACAATCTAACGCTATGAGCAATTAAACGACTCTTTTCAGTTCCATTTCCTGAAGAACTGATTTCTGGTATTCGTCGCAAATACGGTACACAAACAGTCCTTTTGTTTAGAGCTTGAAAAAAGACTTTGGTAATTTTGGCAAAGTGTACGACACATCATGAATATTTGTCTTCTTGCTTTTCGAATAAAATTACTCCATCTTTTGTCTAAATCAAAAATAGAGCCATTCTACGTAACATCACAAATTGGCCACCTTTTGTACAAAAGATTCTTACTAATGAACAAAGAGGACGCCATAGATCATGTGCCTTGCACATAGCGCACTTTGAAGATATTAGCAATACGCCCAAAGTGAATGTCCACTACATACACTGATTTATTCTGTCATCATATATTCGATGGATTTCCATCAAAGCAGACCAGCAATATCGCCTGTAACACCAAAACAAGCGAACACATTTTAGTAATAGGTGAGCACACGGCAAATCTATCAATTGCGTCTTTAATTTTTAAAATATGCAGCTAACCGATTTCCAAATACAAACGCTCGCTAAAGGCATCGATTTCGTCCTAGCTCTAAATAAGATCAACAAAACCTTAGTCTACGCACAAATGGAAACGTTTGTGCAAGAATTTTACCACAGAAACAAAATTTCAGACATAAACTTTGCACTGTCGTAGCCACATTGAATGTGCCGTCAATTCCAAGATAAATTCTGCACCCAAACCTAATTTTCCACGGAACAGTTGGAGTGTTTTAAAAATCTTTCAGCTGACAATAATCTTATAATAAAACATCACCAAACAAAGGCAGAGGCTTAGTGTTAATGAATAAAACAGACTATCTTGAAAACAAATCTATTATAGGCGACCCTTCGCATTTCAAAATAACACAGAAGCAAGATATTTATACGATTGTTGTCCGTGATGAAGCAAACGTTTCGTAAAGGCTCAATCGCTTCAAGAAGTCAATCTATACTAACAATTCCAACACTATAACCTCTTATGATCAGGATCCAGAGTATCAATCCTGTATCATTCGCCTAAGGTACAAGAGCAAACCTGCCACGTAGACTGATCCTATCGTGTCTAAACTCAGCGTTTCACATATTGGCTCAATATCTAGTGCTAGTGTATAGAGCCGCTCACTAAGAATAAATACTCGGTCAGCAATTCGAATTTGCAAAGGAAATATCGCACTTTAGATTTGAGCATAGCCATCTAGCAAGCTTTGACGTCACCGCACTGTTTACCAACGTTCCCATTGACGAGACATTACAGTTTATTTCGGATGCTGCCAATTCTAAGCTAATAACCACCACCATGCCCGCTACTGAGCTTTTAGCAGCTATAAAACTCTGCGTCAAAGACGTCCATCTTCTCTTTAACGGCACAAAATACACAAACAGACGGACGGTGTGGCCATGGGCTAACCATAGCCAATATTTTCATGAATTTTTCTTAAAATAAGTGGCTTAATAAAAGTCCGACAGCTTTCAAAAGGAAATTCTACCGCAGATATGTGGACGATACTTTCACGGTTTTCGATAAAACGCGAATCAAGCAGAACAATGTTTGGCTTATTTAAACGCTTAGCATGTCAGCATAAAGTTCAAGGCTGAAAACCAAAAGGAGGAAGCTATCCCGTTCCTTGACATAAAAATCGACAAATTTTGTAACAAATTTGTCACGTCTACGTATAGGAAATCCACCTTTACGGGTCTCCTGAATAAGTTCTACTCTTACATCTTAAAAAGAAACAAAACCGGCCTTATTGACTGTCTGATACACAGAGCTTTTCAGATTGGCAGCAGTTACCGTATCATACATAATGAAATTAGCTTTCTTCGACAAATGTTCGTTAACAACGACTTCCCATCTAAGCTGATAGCCAATTTAATCAGGAATTTCGTCAACTAGTAGATTAAAAAACCCAATGCTGCAACTAATCGCCAGCAACAAAACTCTGAAACAATACAATAACACACTGACTCGCACACAAAAAAATTTGTACTGAAATTACCAAGAAGGCGGCTAACTTAACTGTTCAAAACTCTATATCCACAACATAGTGTTTGGATAGTCTTCGTCACAGGAAAAAAGATTATGATATGATATTCTTTCAAGAACAAAATATCTGATGCGCTCAGATCTTATATCGTTTATAAGTACACTTGTTCTGCTTGTGAAGCAGACTACATCGGTTGTTCGCGCCGACACTTGTCTACTAGGATCTTGGAGCATATTGGTATTTCAACCAGAACAGGAAAGAAACTAAACAATGCCCAGTTATACAATTCATCAGTCTTCCAACATCTTAATGCCTACCAGAATAACGCTAACATTGACGATTATTCAGTAATAGCCCAAACGAGCAGCCAAGAACATAACGCGCCACGCTTATTACTTAATTTATAGAATACCTTAATTCTCCACAACAATCCTAAGCTTAATAACCTTGAATTATTAAAACCCTTACTGTTGTTCAATTAACCATGTTTATGGCACAATTTCATCATTTATTACCTATACTCATATAGTATAATGGAAAGTGATGTGCCCTCCGAATTATTTAGATAACCCCTACCACAAATCAAACTTCGGAACTATGGGATTTGGCTTATATTTTGATAAAACGATCTATATAGCATGGCATCGTTTGATAAGTAACCGGCCATAAAAGGTAACCAGCAAAGGTACAACCTAAAAGGTGGCAAATTTTACGATATCGTCTCGTTTTATGAAATAAAAAATTTGATGTTTTTTCCTATTACATCATCGTGTAACTCAATAAAAGTACATGTTGACTTAATATCTAATTTCGAACATGGTGGCTTTAATGTTATACCAATAATAGGTTTTTATTATTCTTTTGTAGAAAGAATCTATGCCGAAATAATACGCGGCTTTTTATTGTTCCCGTTTTAGTATTCCTTCAATAATTGCGACCATATTTAGAACGAGCCGAAAGACATTTTTATAAGTACAATTTGTTAAATATTTTAAAAGATTCTCTTATTGCTAACCTTTAACAAATGGTAAGCATATAACGAGTTGCAATGCAAATCGCCGAGTTTTAACGGCAAAACACTTATAAGCTGTGAAATCAAGTATGCAAAATTAGTCGCCGAAACATCGCTAAGGCCATGTCCTCATTGCGATCCGATCTGTTCCGATCACTTCGATATGATACAATCCGTTTCTGAAAGAGCCTACCGTATACTGTATGTATGTGCATGCAATTTTTTCGCCATACAATACGATTGGGATCTGATAAATTATGCATACTGCATCGGATAGGACTCGGAAAGCATCTCATTGAATGCAATATGAGCATTATATATCCAATATAACTTCAAATCTGGTGGGATCCGAACGAATTGGATCGAATTAGATTGGACGTAATGACAACATGGCCCAATAGTGGCTGCTGTATAAAAGTTCAAAGGCTATAGGTTTCAAAGGCTTTCATCTGTGGAAATTTTGAGGTTTTTTAATCTGTTTCGATTTTTAATTTTCTGCTTGATTATACTACGGTTTTTATGATGGAATTTACTCTATGCCAGTTGTAAATTCAAATTTTATTAATTATAACGGCACAACATTTCGGCTTTCAAAATTTCGAAATTTCAAGAATTTCGGGAAGTCAAGATTTGAAGAAATTTTATTTGCAACGAATTTTAACTCGACAAACGCCAAGTCGAAACTAAGGGCGCGTTCACACGTTCAATTTTATTCACAAATTTTAATCAAACTTTGATCAAATTATGACCAAAATTTGAAAGCATGTTTTGCGGTTTTAGTGAATTTGAACGCGTGAACAACGTCCAAACTTTTGACGCCTATTATTTGAGCTACTAAGGCACAAGCAACATGTGTTGAAACGTTTGAGCACAAAATATAGAAAAAAATTTGAAATATCTATATAGTAAGGACAGACGGAATGTTTTCCATATTTTCCTTATTTTTCCGCTAAACATCACCGTCAAATTTTGATCTAATTTTGATCAAAACTTGAGCGCAAATTTTGAGTAAAAAGTTTGAAGTCGAGAACGCACCTTAACTAAATTCATGGACACGAAAATTATTTATGCACAAATAACAAGCTTTCTCAACTTTCGATGTGATTTTCAATCATATTTTCTAAACTTCATCAAAAAGGTACATCAGTTATTTGCATATAAATGCATGTGTGTATAAATATCTCATCTATAATTTTAGCCTTAAAGATATCACACTATTATACAAGTCAACTTATGTTAAAGATAACAAAAGTATTCTATGAACAAATTTTCTTCCACAATATGTTCAAAATAAATTATTTTGCGAAGCTTTGTGCTTAACGTAATAATAGTATTTTCCATGCAACCATTCCCATGTTACGTAGTAAATATTAGCTACGAATGTCAATCTAATTGCGCTGTTGGGAGGTGTAGTTTGCCATAAAGCACAGCCGGATCGTTGAATAATCCGTTGAGAGAAATAAACTCATTATTAACCATTTTACAGGAACTTTAACTTTTTTCTAGTTCAGTCTTCTAGCTCTAGTGTTAACTGCTCTTGTTCTACTGTTATTAACAATAGCATATTTCTATATATGACGCTAGTACTCATTTTGAGGGATAACTGATTATTTCATGGCGTTTATTATGATATGCTTTTTGTGATAACATTCCAGATTATCATCTCACAATGTCGATGATAACTTTGATTTTCCGAAGTAGACAATGTTAACTGGAGTTATTTGTCGTAGTTCAGCAATGCAATGGAAGTTAGTGGTCAAATTTATCTGTGTTTTGGGACCTCTTTTGCTGCTCTTCACCGTGTCAGAACGCACCGTTGTATAATTGCATTGTAAATTTTCGTGGGATTATCAGCAGCTCCACATTAGGAGGAGTGAAAACATACGGTTCAATATAAAATGTTTCTAAACTCAATTATTTTCGTTTGCTTAATTCTATTATATACAGCAGCTGTTTGTGTGGCTGATTTTTTCATCAGAATTGTACATATATATGCTAAAAATATTAAAATTCAAGACATGATTTCATTATATTTTAATGATTTAAATTTAGGCTATTCAAGGGTTGTTATTGCTGTTAATATGATTTATAAAAACGTTTCATATATTTGACATTTGTACGATGGCTGTGTCAGGTTTTGGGCGTTTTATGTACTTTTGTCTAATATCGTTTTGGCAACTGATTTAAAGGCTTCAGAGTGTTGCAGCAACGGCGTTAGCTGGGGACTGGCTACGATTATAGACAACATATATACATTTATTATTTATGGCATACAGCTTCCACTTAGGGCCGCCTTTGCTCTCTTCCAAACCCCTTCCCGCCCATGGAGGGCCTTGGTTTTCTACTGGGGGGCCGAACGTCGTAAGGGCGCTCCCACTTCCACTATAGAAATGGAGCTAGTCATTTTATGCAATGCTCATTGCAAATGTGGCAAATTAAATTATGTAAACACTAAATTAAATTATGTCAACTGTAAAATTAAGATTATATACTTAGAAAATAAACGTCCGCCGTCCAATATTTTAGATTTTTGCGATACCGTGGTTTTCAGTATATAATATTATATGCGTTGTATTTTTACACAGAATTCAATCAGATGTTTTTATGTTATCTCGCTCCGGATCAAAGTACATACTGCTTTCTCATCATGTCCTATTGGGCTACTATCGAACAGATCTTAACCACTGTTGTAGACCAGCCGGCCTGTGAAACAAAGCACTCCTCAATTTTCGACATACTTAAGACCAAGTCTGATTGACACATACAATATTATCCTGCGATTGATCCTCTTGTCCCACTATATTCCATATAACAGGAAAACGAATAACGGTCGGTGACCAATAAATATCTAAAATCCGGAATAAATCTGAGTAAAAACTTGTATATTATAATTAGAAATGCTCGTAGCCATAGAAAGCATTAATAGGGCAAAAAGTAGGTCTGATCAGTTAGCTCCTGAATTCTAAGATGACCATGTGAAGTTTTTGATATTTCATAGCGATATGAACAAGTTAATCTGAAAGGTAAATTCGATATATATATGATCGTTCATAAAATACATCGTTACGATTTCGTTATTAATTTGTAAAAGACAAGATAAACAGTCTGCAAAAAATTTAAAAGCATTGTCAAACTGCTGTGCACTGATTTTAACTGTTCTCATATAACGTAGACAGGGTCGCAGGTTTATCTCAAAATGTGGCGAGACGACATTATCTAAAGTATGTTTGGTTATCACTTATACTAGAAAAGACTAAAAAGCGAGGCAATTACATTTTTACGTATAAACTGGAGTCGAGTTTCTGGTGTGCTGTCTAAAAAGGGTTAGTGGACCGCTTAAAATTCCTCGTTTGTACCAATGTTCTTTGGGGTAAATTCAACAACGATTGCGTGCGTTCGACAATAATTCAGCAACAAACAAACTAATTATTATTAATTGTTTACGTAAATCGTCGACGAGTTAGTTAATAATTTTTGCCCGGATGGAAAACATCACGCAAACGCTTTGGGAACAAACAGGTGTTAACCAAACTTTGATTATTGAAGCTTAAAACCACACACGGCAGGCACTTCCCAATGACGCGTGAACGTTATTTTGCAAGTTATTTATCCTTAAATTATCATGTGAATTTTAGTATTAGATCCAAATAATTATATGCCTTTGATTTTAAATGTTTTGGCTGATGCTTTGGAATTTTATATCCAAGTTTATTTCCAACCGCCGACGGACCAGCTTTATATTCTACCTTCACCGAGGATGCATACACTACCGGCTTTGGGAGAAGATTGCGGTATAACAACGGTCAGCATCGGGTGTTTCACTTAGACTGTTTTATTCCAACTAGTTTATTTTGCGTTCTTTATATTTTGATGTTTTGATTCGTTATATTGTCTCTAGATTATATCTGTTATTAATAACATCTCACAGAACGTTTAAGCCTCGTCGAATATACTGAATTTATCTGATCTTAAAATATATTGTAAGCAAACGGAAAATTTCCCCAATATCAGGCTGGAGGGGGCACAAATATCAAACTGGATTAGAGTTTCGTGGGGTTCTATGTACCAGTGTTATATAGGACATGTCGTATGTAACATTAGTTGTAACATTTAATGCCTTAATCTATTTGTAAAAACATTTCATAAAATAATTATTTTAGTTAAAATGCCCATTTTATTGCAATTATTATAAGTTTACTTTTTGTTTCCTTTTGCATTTTGGGCTTAACCCTTTCTGTGGCGCAGTTCGTACAAATCTTGAACAAACTCTTGCCGCCGAGGCTGATTGAACCAGGATCGTTTGGCGCCGACTCTCGCACACTAGCCACCACGGTATTTAGCAAATGTTGTTCGGTTCATTGGAATCTCTCGATAGCGGAGAATAAACTCACACGGACGCGCAGGCCGCACGACACGATCGATTAGCACAACGCTTTGCAATGTACGCTGAGACAAATACCCGACTTTATGCACTAAATGGTTAAACGCCCTGTGTCTTATGAGCGAGTGCTTGAGTATTGCATCGCTGCGAATGCAAAGGTGCCCAAATGATCTTTAAATTGTAGCCCATGGTGCTATGACAGCAAGATGCCTACTGGACATAATTAGCCATGACCAGAACTCTGGTCACCTTGGGTATATCAAATCTAGGCACAGTTGTTGGGTCAAATGCAACTTTCCTGAAAATCTTTATTTCGCAAGCTATCAGAGTGCGCACACTGCTGCAAGTGGTGTATTGTTGTGTCCTGGTGCGCCGAACACCATGGACACTCACCCCATTCAACCAATCCCATCAAGTGTAGATGCCGATTTCAGTTGCAATGCACGGTTACAGCCCTAATCACTAACGATAATGTGTGCATATTTAATTTCAACAGATATCATGTTCATTAGGGTTTACTCTCGATAGGAAACCCTCGCTTGCCTGCATCCACTACATCTGTTCCATATCTCAATATTGACATTAGGTGCCCAGGTTTGTGCCTGACGTCTAGCTAATGTGGCTGATATGTTCACCTGAGATTCATGTCTCATAGTTCCCCTTGACGAGCCTTGCCTTTCCAGCCTGCCGGCTTGCTCGTTCTTTCTGTACCCATGTGGCCTAGAGCCCAAATTAGGTCAACATTATTAAAAGCAGAAAGAGATTACAGTAATGTCCTGCAGACATTTGTGTAGCCCTGTGACAAGCGCTTTGAAACGTAGCCGTACAATATTTGGGGACTGCCTTGCCTGCAGGGTTTGCAAGAAATGCTTACCGCTGACTTCCCGGCATTTTATGGCGTTTGTTTCGGCCCACTCTTTTGCCAACAGTGACGAAAGTTTTTTGATATCAGCTGCCCACCTGCTGGAGAGGATACAGTTTCCGAGCCGAGCCGTAGTAGAACATTAGAACAGTGTGCAGGCTACGCAGTAACTCTTGGAGGTTAGCATCATTTATCACCTTCCCTAACTTATACACCACTGGTGGGCGACCTACCTCTTGCACACAACTTCAGCTGCCGTCGCTTTCTTCATCTGTTTTCAACGTAATAATCTGGCGTTATTGACAATATAAAACATAGCTGTTGAAGGTTCGTCGGCTTAGGAGGTCAGATGATCTTGTGAGGGAAGTCCTCTAGGGAGATCGTCAGGAGGGTGGTAAATTTCTCAAATTTTTAGGAACTCAAAATACCCCCCCCCCGAGTTTTGCCGATTTGCGATAAATTTTTCCTCTATTCTCCTTTTTTTACCAATTTCACCCTAATGTTTGGCTAGTTTTCACCCAAATTGTGCCAATTTGCACTAAAATTTTCAGTGCGCACAAGCTGAACGTCGGGGTCGGCGGCAGCATGTGCTGGAATGGGAGATTAGTTTGGCGTGAGCGAGGTGTCCGACCCATAAAGGGCGCTGAGTCTTAGGTGAATTTGCCTCGAGAGAGGTCCACCTTTAGGGGGTAACCTCCTACCCACCTCCCAACCCCATAGACACCTATAACATAAAGCTATCTGAAACTAGAACAACAAAATTAATCCATGCAAAGTATATACTTTGAAGATCAGATGTAATCGAAGAGCCTGTTACATCGCTTACAGGACTCCTTAAATAAAAAAATCATTGCGTTGAGCTTATATTTACTTAAGGTGATGTAAGGGTTTTGGCGCCGTTGGCTATATGATGTCGGGTTAGATATGCAGGGATACCATCACGCTGCCGGTGCAATACTAAGTGGCTTCCTGCGGATGTACCTTTACTACCGTCCCGAGGGTAAACGCCAGTCACAACAAGAACAATACGACGATGATTCTGAAGCCCTGGTCAAAGCACGTCATTGAATTTTATACTGCATTCCGAATAATGAGTTTTAACTACGTAATTATTTAAGCTTGTATTTTATTTATATATATATTATACAGAGATCTGTCAATTTGATTCAGTTAGTATAAAATTGTCTAATAACGATTTGTAACTTTACTACAGAATAGCACCGTTCAAAACATAATTGCACAAACTGCTAATGTGTTTTTTGAATCATAGCGATTATAAGCGTATTGAATCACACTTATATATATTCATATCTTTGTGTTTTTAAATGTATAACATGTAATATATTATATATTTGATAAAATATAATATAAATATAACACACAATATTACTAAATAGCCATATATAATTTATATATACATATAGCTATTTAATATTTAATATATTAGTATTATTTGTTACAAATATATTGTTAAATAGCTATATGTAATGCATGTATACATCGATTTAATAACATATCAATTAAAAATTTACCTTTCAGTTGACGTAATGGTCTAAATATTTTTTAGCAATATGGACAGCGTTGAGCGCAGAATTGGTGATTCTTTTCGGCTAGACCCATCCCTAGCCCGAAACTAAATTTTGAAGATATAGTGGTAATCATGGTATCGTCCGACTTTAGCTGGATTACCTGGTTCATAAAATGTTCATTTCCACCATTATTAAGATTATTTTAGTTCCTAATACTAACAACTAAGGCTTACACTATAGGCCTAGCCTTAGGCTTGGGAATTCACATATTTGGAAGTAATTTCTTAACCTTGATAAAGCATAATGCTGATTTTACCACCTTTCGACTTAGCTCGTCAATATGGTTAGAATGGTATATAAATTATATATTTATTAATATTTTTGTTTCGAAAATACTGAGTACGAAGAGGGGAGTAAAAAATTACAGACCATTGGGAACTCAAAGAATCGAAAAAGATTGTCATAAAATGACTGAAATGGTCATTTTCTGAACCAGCTCGCCGAGCTCACTCGAATTGTACAAAATTTCCATGTATCTTTAAATTTAACATTTCGGATTATGGGGTGCTAACCGAAAAGACTCTAAATTGTTATAAAATACCTGTTTTAGCTTGTTGTGACTGAGTTGCTGGCCCATGTCACCTTTAGCGGCCGGACGTAATAACGTTAGAAAAATGAACAGCTCAGAGCGGGGGGTTCCCCTGACTTAGGCTTAATACATGG